>VZTY01006780.1:0-10534 GCA_013400935.1 Turnix velox | reverse complement strand
AAACCATTCTGTGATTCTTCCAGTCTTACCTCACAGCGGTCACAGTGCTGTCCTGTCACCCCAGTCTTGCAGAAGCACTGTCCAGTCTGGGGATGGCAGGAGTCAGTCCCACAGGGTGAACAGTTGCACTCTGACAAAAGAAAAACAAAGCTGCTGGAGAGCCTGCTCTGTCACTCACAAACATTATTCCCAGCAGAGAATCCTATCCTTCTATTATCTACCCCAGACAGAGACCCTCCTCTTGGATTTTCTCCTCCCGACAAACTTCCTCCCATGATGGTTCCCCTTTTGTGAGCTGCCCTTTGGCTGCAGTTCCTTAGAGGAAGATGAGCAGTGCTGGGAGGAGGCTGTGCATAATGGATGCAAATTGGAAGAGGGGACATTTAGGCTGGAGAGAAGAAAGAAGTTCTTTGCTGTGAGGGTGGTGAGACACTGGAAGAGGTTGCCCAGAGAGGTTGTGGATGCCCCCTCAATCCCTGGAGGTGTTTAAGGCCAGGCTGGATGAGGCATTGAGCAACCTGGTGTAGTGGGAGGTGTCCCTGCCCATGGCAGTGGGGTTGGACCTGGATGATCTTTAAGATCCCTTCCAACCCAAACCATTCTATGATTCCCAAGGGAATGGCCAGCACTGAGCCTGCAGGAGGTGTCATTCCAGCCTAGAGAGGGGTTTGGTGGCTCCTGAGGATCTTTAAGGTCCCTTCTAACCCAAACTATTCTATAATTCTGTGATGTGATGCTTTCTGATGTTATTTTTCTTTCTCATCACCTTCAGTAGGATCACATACAACCAAGCTGGTGACTTGCTAGGGTGACACATGGCCTGGCTAAGGTACTAAATGTATCTATGGTCAATCTGTCCATCCTCCCCACCCCACCATGGCTTGCTGCCTGACCCCACTCACTTGTGCAGTTCTTGGCTACCACTGCATCCCCATAGTAGCCAGGGGCACAGAGCTGGCAGTGTGGGCCAGCAGTGTGGTGCATGCAGCCCGTGCAGGAGCCTGTCAGGGGGTCACAGCTGCTGAAGAGCATGTTGGGGTCCGTGTTGCCACTGCAGTCACAGGGCTGGCAGGAGCTGCCAATCACCATGGGATTGCCAAAGTAGCCTGGGGCACAGCTGGAGAGAAGAGGTAAGTCATAACATCATGGTTGAGCTGGGACACAGCACCCAGCTGCACCCCACAGGGGTCTCAAAGCACCTTCTGTGCTGAGAAAGGACCATTTATGACAGCATGGAGTGACAGGATGAGGGGAAATGGCTTTAAACTAGAGCAGGTAATGGTTAGATTAGACATAAAGAAGTTCTTCCCCATGAGCATGGTGAGACATTGGCTTAGGTTGCCCAGAGAGCTGGTGGAAGCTCCATCCCTGGAGACATCCAAGGCCAGGCTTGCTGAGGCTTTGAGCAACCTGAACTAGAGCAGGATGTCCCTGCCCACTGAAAGGGTTGGTCTAGGTGGTCTTTGAAGATCCCTTCCAACTCTATGGTTCTATGAAAAACAAACCACATTGAGCCCATCATCATCTAGAGGTAATACAAGGAATTGTGGCACCTCACAGCAAGAATACAGATGGTTCTTGCCAGAGTTGGGTTGATGGTTGGACTCAGTGAGCTGAAAGTTTCCTTCCAACCTGGGCCATTCCCCAACTCTATCACATAAATCAAGCCTTCAGCAAAGATACATCACTGGCTGGAGGTGACAGAGAAAACCCTCTTCTCCATCCAACAAGCTGGTGGCCTTCAGTCCCAACATGGGTGCTCCAGGACATTCCAAAATGTGCCTCTATCACTGACTGCAAGTTAAAGCCAAGCCCAGCTGAGGAACACACCCACTGTAGGCAGAGTTTTTCAGCAACAGGGCACTTGGAGGCTGAAAAGGACTGGGAGAAATCCTCCCAGAGTTAGGCACAGTGGGAGCAGAGTCAAATATTTTGCCTGCAGCCTTTGCTAGGACAACTTCCCTCTTTGTCTGAGCCCCCCCCAAAAATGTCTGCCATGGTTCTCACCGCTCACAGTTGGGTCCAGCGTAGCCTGGTCTGCAGAGGCACTGCATGTTGGAGCCCTTGTGGACACAGCCAACAGCAAAACTGAAAAGAAAAGGGGTGGAGATGAAGGTGATGTGATGCCAGAGGAGCCAACTGCTTGGTATAGGCTGTAAGAGCCATGGACATGGTCTGGGTCCATGGACACAGCTTGGGGTCATGGACAAAGCTGGTATTGGGACATCAGCCAGTGCCCTAATGTGGCAGAGCACAGTTCCCAGGCAGAGATGATCCCATCCAAGAGTGCTTACTTGTTGGAGGCAACTGAAAGAGGGCATGGACATCCCACACACTGCAGGGGCTCCTCAGGAGAGTGACTGCCCAGGTAGCCATCCTTGCAGCGCTCACAGTGGTCTCCCTCTGTGTTGTGTTGGCAGTTCTGCAAGGAAAAAGCAAGTTGGGGCTCAGCACCAACAGCAAGAGGTGTTTAAGGCCAAGCAGGACATGGCACTGAGCCACCAGGTCTAGTGGGAGGTGTCCCTGCTTATGGCTGGGGGTTGGAACTAGATGATCTTTAAGGTCCCTTCCAACCCAAACCATTCTATCACAGCATCAGGTTGCTCAGAACATTGAACATCTCTAGAGATGGAGTTTCCACCATCCCTCTGGGCAACCTGTTCCAGTGTCCACCACCCTTAGTGTAAAAAACTTCCTAAATAATCCCATGTCACCCCAAAATATTGTCAGTTCACTTACAAGGCAAATCCCTGAGCCAGGCAGGCACTGATCTGAGTGGCCATTGCAGTGGCAGGGGATGCATTTCCCCAGAAAGAGCCCCTTGGTGTCCCTGTAGTAACCTGGAGCACATTCCTGAAGAGAGAGAAGAAGAAGGCAGATCTGAAAAACAGCCCCATGTATTCAAGCAAAGAGACTAATTTAGTTTCCATAACAAAATTCCCACTGGGCTGGGCTGATGGAGAAAAGATTAAAAGCAACACCAGAGTATTTTTTTGGTGGAGTTCTTGCTCCTCCTCAGCAGAAGATAACTGGCCAGGCAGAAGGATCTATTCCTCCATGCACTTAATTTTGCTCTGAGTTTAATTTCAGCTGGATCCCACAGGGTTCAGCTTGGCAGCTGGTACAAACATCCCTGCTTTTACAAACATCCAAACCCCACAGCAGCCCCACAGCAAGCACAGTGGAAGCTTTTTGACCTCTCTCAGCCTGAAGTATCATGTCACCTCTCCTCCTCTACCTGGCAGGAGTCTCCCTGGTAGTTGGCTGGGCAGAAGCAGAGCTCCACATTGCTGGCATG
The DNA here is from genome assembly GCA_013400935.1 of Turnix velox. Classification (NCBI taxonomy): domain Eukaryota; kingdom Metazoa; phylum Chordata; class Aves; order Charadriiformes; family Turnicidae; genus Turnix; species Turnix velox. Next base: position 7,236 of record VZTY01006780.1, on the reverse strand, counting down.
GATGCCTGTGGGTGTATCTGTGGCCACCTCCAGGAGCACACGTTGCAGGGACACTGAGGAAGAGAGCTGGGAGAAGAGTGCTCGGATCTGCAGCTGCTCCAGGTTTGCCAGAACCATCATGAGCTCCTCTCTGGACACAGGGTTGTGTGTCTCTGTGTGCCTGAAATTGCTCTGGTGGGGGAGAAGACATGATATTACTGGCAGGAATGTGAACATCAGTCCCATCCTTCTCTGTCTCACTGCTGGGATCATAGATACACAGAATATCAGGGATTGGAAGTGACCTCAAGGCATCCAAATCCCCTTTTAGAGCAGGAAAACCTAGATCAGATCACACAGGTGGGCTTTGAATGCCTCCCCTTTGCACTGGTCCTTCCCATTCAGTTTTCCTGCCTTATACTGAGCTCAAAGCAATGTCCCTCCTGCCTATGAGCTCTTCTTATCCTTCCAGAAGCATCTGTGCCCTTGGTAAACCCTTGTGTGTGCAAACTCACCTCCACCAGCTGCAGCTGCCCTTGGTGGACTTCTCCTGGGGAGGGGTAGGTGCTTTCCAGAAACATGATGCTCATCTGGTTTCCCTGGGAAAAAAGCAAGGAAGGTGTCAGGCACCTCCTCATCCAGCTCAACCATCAGCAGGGGACAAACAGGGGACTTTTTGGGTTGTACCTTCAGGATGACATCAGGACGGGACTCCATGGGAATGAACACATCACCCCTGCGTGGGTCAGAGTGAAGCTCATAGTGCAGGTGCCCACCATAGGAGGAAACCTGAGGGAGACACAAATTTTGGTGGATATCAGGAAGAAAAATTGACACTGAGTTACTAAACATCAGAACAAGATTGGTTGAAGCACCAAACTTGGAGGTATTTAAGAGAGGAGCAGACATAAAGCTTGGAGATATGGTTGAGGGATGGTTCTTCTCAAAGTTGGATTGATGGGTTGAACTTGATGAGCTGAAAGATTCCTTCCAACCAAGGTGATGTTATGATTCTACAAGTCCACACCACTGAGGTGACAAAGAGCTTTTCTGTGCTCAACCACAGCATGAGTTGGTGGGGATGCTGCTGGTACACATCCTCTTACCTGGTCCCCGAGGTAAGAGCTGGGTGCAACCCAGTAGAGCTCCTGGTAGGCATCCAGGAGGTTCCTGAGATCTGCATGGACAAGCTGCTCCCTCAGGCTCAGGGTTGTTGGCACTTCTTGGTGGTCACTGCTCAACAAGAGCCACCCATTCATGTCAACAAACTGTGGGGGAAGAGCAAACACAGATCTAGTGGAACTACAGAAAGATTTAGGTGTTGATGCTCCAGCAGAACAAGTCCTGGAGGGATGATATGGCAGGGGGGTTGGAACTCGATGATCTTTAAGGTCCCTTCCAACCCAAACTATTCTATGATTCTATGATTCTATGATAACAGGCTCACAACCCTACTTGAACCTTGATGAAGCCACTAGAAAGCTGAGCACCATCCACCAGTCCTCCCACACCATAAATTTTCACCCTATGAGAACCCAGAGATCAGGAAAAGGGGTGAAAGTGAGAGGTGGGAGACAAAGACAACCCTCCTCATGGTGTATCTTCCAGAGGGGACAACAGGGAGAGAGGTGGATGTGGAGAACAGACTTTGAACCTCTGTGGTGGCCTCTGGTCCCTCTCACCTCAGCTCTGTGCTTCTCAGCACTGCGGCAGCGATCAGTGGCACCAAAGCAGAAGCACTTGGTGCAGCCCTTGGGGTTGGTGGCATCCAAAGAAAATGTCCCCAAACGACACTGGTCACACCTTGGGCCCTCCACATTTTCCTGGAAGACAAGAGAAACCCAACAGCATGAGCAACTTCCATCAGGGTCATAGTGGAGGGCTGTAGAAGTGAGCAAAGCAATGGGACGTGATGCTGGATGATGATTAAGAAGACCATGAAGAGTTTTGCTTGCATGGAACCCATCAAACATCAAATTCAACAGCAGAGAAGTGGTAGAGGTGAAGGTAAAACAGAGACACCCTTATACAGACTAAGAAGAGCATTTTATGACTTTGAGCTCACACTCCTGTTCCAAAATTATAATGGTTTAAAGCTAAAGAACTTGCAAATTTGGACTGTCCCAACAAACTGAATCATCAGCAGCAGCCATGAGGATGTACCACTCACTGTGACCAAATTATATTGTAATCCCTTGCCCAAACTCACTCACCTGCTAAACCCATCTCAGATGCACCCAAAAGATGAAGCTATGTCAAGAGGAACTAAAAAATGCTCAATTTTTTTAATGTCTTATTTTTTTTCTTTCATGTGCTCCAGGTCTGAAAATACTTGTTTATGCATTTTCTTAATAAAAAAATAGGGGGGGCAGGGCACAAGGTGAACAGTCATGTAGGAGCCATGTAAATGTTGAACATCAGCTACTGAGGGAGTAAAGAAAGGCTGAGGAAGGACTTTTTAATAGGGTCCAAGATGGCAGGACTAGGATGAATGGATGCAAATTGGAAGAGGGGAGATTTAGGCTGGAGAGAAGAAAGAAGTTCTTTGCTGTGAGGGTGGTGAGACACTGGAAGAGGTTGCTCAGAGAGGTTGTGGATGCCCCCTCAATCCCTGGAGGTGTTTAAGGCCAGGCTGGATGAGGCACTGAGCAACCTGATGTGGTGGGAGGTGCCCCTGCCTATGGCAGGGGGGTTGGAACTAGATGATCTTTAAGGTCCCTTCCAACCCAAACCATTCTAGGATTAAAGTCACCTGAGAAAGCCCTTCTGAACCCTGCAAAGGGGCTGGAGCAGGAGCTCAGCAGCAGTTTGAGCAACTCTGCAGAGGGCTCTGACACAGGGCTGGATCCAGACCTCCCACCACCCCAGTGACATCTCACACAAAGCCTCCATGGCCAGGAGAAATGGAGAGAAGGAGCCTTTCAGGGTGTGAGCAGGCTGGCTGCAGCTCTGGCACACAGAAAATCCTTCTCCAGGCCACCTCCCTCCTGGTTCATGGATACCCCCAGCCCAAGAAGGAGAATCCAGCCAAGGAGAAGGGCACTGACAGACTGACCTTGCAGTGACACTGTCCTGTGACAGGGTCACAGATGGTGGCTTCAGTGCCAGCCTGGTGGCAATCACAGCGCCGGCAGTTGGGGTAGTGATAGTAGCCTGGGGCACAGAGGTCACACTGGCGCCCAATGATGTTGGGTTTGCATCTGCAGGGGACACAAGATCATTAGAAACCTCTGCCCTGAGGGGTTTTCACAGCTTCACTCACCCTGGTACTAACATATTCTGGGTGTGCAGCTCACTTGGAAGAGCATCAGGCTCCTCATCTGAGGATCAAGGGGTCAAGTTACTAAACCCACCCTAGAACTGATCAGGCTTGGGTTTGCAGCTCTGTTGGGAGAGCATCAGACTCCTCATCTGAGGGTCAAGTGAACAAGTCCCTGCACCCACCCTGGCACTGACACATTCTGGGTGTGCAGCTCAGATGAGAGAGCATCAGACTCATAATCTGAGGGTTCAAGGGGACAAGACCCTGCAGCAACCCTGGGACAGACACATCCTGGATGTGCAACTCACTTGGAACGAGAGAGGACTCCTCATCTGAGGGTCAAGTGAACAAGTCCCTGCACCCACCCTGGCACTGACACATCCTGGGTGTGCAGCTCACTTGGGAGAGCATCAGACTTACAATCAGAGGGTGNGCACATTTAGGAGAGCATCAGACTCCTCATCTGAGGGTTAAGGGGTCAAATCTGCAGACCCACCCTGGCACTGACACATCCTGGGTGTGCAGCACATTTAGGAGAGCATCAGACTCCTCATCTGAGGGTCAAGTGAACAAGTCCCTGCACCCACCCTGGCACTGGCACATCCTGGGTGTGCAGCTCAGTTGGGAGTGCATCAAACTCCTCATCTGAAGGTTCAAGGGGACAAGTCCCTGCACCCACAATGGCAATGACACATCCTGGATGTGCAGCTCAGATGGGAGAGCATCAGACTGCTCATCTGAGAGTCAAGGGTGAGGTCCCAGGTATGGGACTTGGCAGAGATGTCCTCAATGTTCTGAAAGGTCCCTTTCAACCCATATATTTATGATCTTTAGGGTATTTTCTCCTTCAAAGCCTGCCAAAGGATGATGCCAGATGTGGTTGGTCATGGACAGGGCTCTCTCACCTGCACTGCCCACTGTCCACATCACAGCCTGGCTCCATCAGCTCCTCCACACCAGGTCGAGAGCAGTTGCAGTCCTCACAGCCCACCAGGGGGTGGCAACCGAAGGTCTGGGGCTCACAGACCACGCACTCTGGCTTCAGGGTGTGAGGGGGGCAGATGCACTGCCCTGTCACCTCATCACACAGACGAGTCCCACAGTCACAGGCTGGAAGGGAGAGAAGAGGAGACTGAGGGGTGACCTCAGGGAAGGAAGGTTTTATTACCCTGTGCAACCCAGGAACATGCAGGACCTCAGCCACCACTTGTTTTCCACCTTCAATGATCCCACAAGCACCCTGCCACCCAAAACCTTGTCCCACTCCTCCTCACGTGGGTTCCAGAATCCACAGAAAGGATTCTATAGCTTAGGTCTCCTTATCTTGGAGAAGCTTCTTTGCCCAACCTTGCCTCCTTCTAGAAGGGTCTACATCTCTTCTGTGAGGCAGAAAATGACTTATATACATTAAAAATTATGAGATAAGACCTTGTGGATTCCCTGGGCTCAATCTTTCCAAAACATGAGGACATGGGGGCACCACTTGGTGACTAAGTTGGCTTTTTCTCATGTTTGTGAGTATGATGAGGGGATTGGAGCATCTCCCTGCAGAGGAAAGGCTGAGGGAGCTGGGTCTTTTGAGTTTGGAGAAGAGGAGACTGAGGGGTGACCACAAGCACCCAAAACTTGGTCCCACTTCTCCCCACGTGGGACCCAGAATTCACAGACAGGACTCTTTAGCTTAGGTCTCCTTAGCTTGGAGAAGACTGAGGGGTGAAACAACTCTTTCAGGGTGAGGGTGATGGAACACTGGAACAGGCTGCCCAGAGAGGGTGTGGGACATTCAAACCCCATCTGGATGTCTTCCTGTGTGACCTGGTCTGGGGGCTCCTGCTCTGGCAGAGGGGATTGGACTAGATGATTTCTTAAAACCCTTCCAATCCCTGTGATTCTGTGATCTCATTAATGTTTATAAATATGGAAAGGGTGAGTGTCAGGAGGATGGAGCCAGGCTCTTCTCAGTGACCTCCAGTAATAGGACAAGGGGCAATGGGTGCAAAATGGAACACAGGAGGTTCCACAGAAATAGGAGAAAAAAGTTAGGGTGAGGGTGAGAGAAGAGTGTCCCAGGCTGCCCAGAGAGGGTGTGGGGTCTCCTTCTCTGGAGACATCCAAACCCCATCTGGACACCTTCCTGTGTGACCTGATCTGGATGTTCCAGCTCTAGCAGGGGGGTTGGACTAGATGATCTCTTGAGGTCCCTTCCCATCACTGACATTCTGTGAAGGGGCTCCTCATGCTCAGAAGAACACAAGGTGATGGATGAGGAGCACCACAGCTCTTTTCCCAAGAAAAGGGCAAAGAGCAAGGCAGGAAAAAGGAAAAGCAGAGCAGGAGATGGGACAACTCACGGCGACAGTTGGGGAAGCCCCAGTAGCCGGTGGCACAGCGGGAACACTCCCTCCCGATGACGTTGGACTTGCAGGGACATTGGCCACCAAAAGGCTCACACTGGCTGCCCCGTGCCCCTGCCTCGTGGCAGTTGCAGGGCTGTGCCCCGTTGTTATAGAAGAGGGACAGTGAGATGGCAGAGTCACGGCAGAACCTCGATGAGGTGCTGGGGCTGCAGGGAAAAGCATGAGGAGTTATTGTGATGCACCTTCCCACAGCCTCCCAACCTCCCAAAATCCAGCAGGAGCTGCTGCAGCAATAGGTACTAAGAATAGAGGGAGAGTCTCCAAATACTCATGAGTACCCATTAGAAAACCTTCCCACAGCCTCCCCACCCTCCCAAATCAAGCAGGATCTCCTGCAGCAATGGGTACTGAATTAGCATAGAGGAATAGTCTCCAAATGCCCATGAGTCTGGTCATTAGATCAGGAAAACCTTCCCACAGCCTCCCAACTATCTAAAATCCAAATCCAGCAGGATCTCCTGCAGCAATGGGTGCTGACTTTACATAGAAGGAGAGTCTCCAATGACCCATGATTACCCATTACATCAGGAAAACCTTCCCACAGCCTCCCCACCCTCCAAAATCCATCAGGATCTCCTGCTGCAATAGGTGCTGACTTTGCATAGAAGGAGAGTCTCCAAATATCCATGGGTCTGGTCATTAGATCAGGAAAACCTTCCCACAGCCTCCCCACCCTCCAAAATCCATCAGGATCTCCTGCTGCAATAGGTGCTGACTTTGCATAGAAGGAGAGTCTCCAAGTACCTACAAGTACCCATTAGATCAGGAAAACCTTCCTACAGCCTCTCAAAATCCATCAGGACCTCCTGCAGCAATGGGTACTGAATTAGCATAGAGGAATAGTCTCCAAATACCCATGAGTCTGGTCATTAGATCAGGAAAACCTTCCTACAGCCTCTCAAAATCCATCAGGACCTCCTGCAGCAATGGGTACTGAATTAGCATAGAGGAATAGTCTCCAAATACCCATGAGTCTGGTCATTAGATCAGGAAAACCTTCCTACAGCCTCTCAAAATCCATCAGGACCTCCTGCAGCAATGGGTGCTGACTGCATAGAGGGAGAATCTCCAAATACCCATGAATCTGGTCATTAGATCAGGAAAACCTTAACCAGATCACTTGCCACACTTGAAGAGAATGGGGTTTTTGATCCCTGCACCCATAGATAAGGATCAGCCACCCAAAACACAAGGGTCTCACTTGATGTAGAAGCTGTTGACACCACAGCTGCTGATGAAATCATAGGACTTATCCAAGGGTTCCTCCTGCAGGTACTGAGAGCTGTAGCTGTCCTCAGGCACCACCAAGATGTAATCCTGCAAAGCAAGGATAAGACAGGTGGGCCAGGCTCCTTAACTGTCCAAAAACCAGCCCAAAACAGCTCCCTCAAAGTTCAAACACACCCTTAAGTTCTCATTAGCTCATCTCTTGCTGAGACAGAACATAACACACCAAGTGCTGGAAAGACCAGGGGCCACCTCTCTGTTTGGGTTTGACCATCAGGTTCCACCTAATCTAATGCTCTACATGAGAAAAGGCACAAATTCAGTGCAGCAAAGAAAAAAAAAAGGCAAAAA
>VZTY01006779.1:164296-200091 GCA_013400935.1 Turnix velox | reverse complement strand
GTGATTCTGTGATTGTGTTGGCTCATCACAACTAAGGGTGCTTAGGAAGTAGACAAGTTTGAAACTGCAGCAATCCTTGTATTACACATGCCTATGAAATGTTTTATGCTGCTTATGTTAATACACATTTGGACAAAATGAGTATACTTATATTATTTTCTTATGAAAATTAATGAAGTGGTATACTCTGTTCTTGCTGCTAGTGGAGTTTAATATTTCTGTCCTTGGTTGAGCAGATCTCCCGGTGAGATCAACACAAGTTTTGCCTAAGGAAAAGAATAAAAATTTGGCTTGTAATGGCCAGAAGGGAGCTATTCTTCACTCAGTGTTAGAGATTTTTTGAACACTCTAGTTTCCGGAAGGATGCTCTGTGCAAGCTGTCTCTAAGAATGTGCTAAACTTTACTGGTGTGAAGAAGTCATGTATGAAGATGTTAAAAACTAGCTGGTTCCACTGTAACGACTGAAATCCTAAATTTTACATGGATTACCACTAGATTTTTCCATGGAGAGTTTTTTATGTATTGATATTCTGGTTAAAGTGGTACTTAATCCATTAGTAAGAATTCCATGATAAAATTCAGTTTGTGCCTTGGGTGACCTGTCAGAAACTGTATATCTTATTGCTAGGAGTCTTTTGAGACTTGGGATTTTGGTTTTTTTCTCCTGCACATATGTAAGACGTCTTTGGCAAAGGTCACAAGTTTTAACCCACAATATTAAGTCACAAATGAAATGGATTTAAGTGGTCTTGCCCTACTCCCTTGTGAGTGCTTGCTCATATCTCAAAATCACCATATAATTTGTCACAATTCAACATGATTATCTGTCTTTGCTCAGGAGGACTATAAGAGCTAAGAAGTTATATTGCAGGTAAGGATATAGGATTACTGGTGGAGCTGACTGGAAGAGCTTTCAAAACTCTAGTTTAAGCCTATCCGACCCTAGCTGGAGCTTGCTTTCTTTTATTTCTTCTCTCTTTTTCATTCTCTTCTCCATGGGGCTTTTATAATCTGGGATTTTTTAATTTTTTTTTTTTTACTGTGCTTGTTTTGTCGTGCTAAAAAATATCCTAGATCGAAGCAAAAATGCCAACACAAAAAAAGGAGAGCCAACAAAAGTTCAGTTGACAGTGTGGAAATAGAGCCAGTGGTCTTTGATTTGCTGTCCCCCTGCTTGGAAAAGTGTTTTCAGCATGTAGACAGTGAAGCCTGTAAATGTTATTTTCTAAATGCTGCATGTCCAAATGATCTAGACGCAATCATAGAGCAGCAGAGAGTATGAAAAGCCACCCTCCCACACACTCCCCCTGCCCACCCCATCTGGATGCTTTGAGAAGCTGGGCATGTTCCAGTTGCCAATCAAGCCCTTCTGTAAAGTCTCTCCAAAGTTCAGTGCCCTCCTTAAAATATCTAGGGGTTTGGTACATTTTAAGGGAATGCTCCTTAGCATAATGAGTGTGCATATCTTCTTCATGTTCATTAGTTGTGAGCTAATGGCTGTGTTTAAAATTCCTTCTTATCTTATTTCCTGATTGATGGGAACTTGAACCAACCTTGAGACTTCCAGATCTGGTTCGGTTATCATAATTTTCCTGAGCAGTATAAATCATTCAATGTGAAAAATGTTATGCATCCTCATTAGCTCCTTTATTATGCATTATCTATCAGCATCTATTTTATTTTCTGTGGGTGTCCCATGGGGCCCTATATTGTATGACAGCCTCTATTGCTGAACAGACCACCAGAATTTTTTACCTTCTGCTGTTGCAGCACAGGACAAAGGAATTGCATGCCTCCCTTTTTATTTTTCCCTGCTTTTCTTCTTCACTGTAGCTTGGGTTAAAAGACAAACAAACAAACAAATCTCTGTGGACTTCAAAGAGATCAAATTTAAAAAAAAAAAAAAGGCAAAAGCAAATAATTTCTTAAAGTTAGGCTGTTTTGCCGTGTTTCTCTCCTGTTTTTCTTTTCTGTCTTTTTTTTTTTTTATTCTGAAAAGAAATAGCAGGCTGTAGGCTCTGCCTGTGGCTTGCTCACCCTGCTTCTTGTGTGGTCTGTACAGACTTCATGATTTATTCAGCTAATGGGAAAGGAGCATGACCCCCAGTGGCCACAGAAAGAGAGCTGCATGTGGGTTTAATGCTTTCACCACAAAAATGTCTGCTATGACTAAGCTGTGTGGCTGAAGTCACTGTCTGAATGGTGCTAAAAAGGAACTTAGGCATTAAGTGTGCACTATTTACTATAGATTGGCTCTTGGGATTAGGCCAAGGGTTTCTTACTCATTTTCAAAGAATAGCATGGAAGCTGCTAGGAAAATTAGAGCTGTGCAATTTATTTTTACCAGTCTCCCCAGTGAGTGACCCAGTGAAGGATTTGCCTCATAACACTTTTTTTTCATCAGTTACCAAAGAGCAATTCAAAACGTACTGATTTGTTCATGAGTTTTATGGGGCTTATTGTTTACATTTTCCCATATCCTACTTTTCTTCATGTTAACATGACTTTCTAAGACTGTTTTGCTTTATATATTGCTCAGAACTATAAAGGAAAACAGGTTTGGACAACATTTAAGCATCATTGCTTGAGACTACTTACTAGTCAAAGGATGAGACCATGGGTAAGATTGGGAGTCTGCCTCCATCCTCACTCAAGAGAATGGCAAATCCACATATTCTTCATTGGAAGAAATTGAAATCAGTCTGGTTTTATTATGAGAGCACTCCCACTGGTTTTACTTGATTTTGCTGATTGTTAATGAGCAGCTTAGGGTACTCTCTGTATTTGACTACTGATATGTAATTGTGTCTTCACATGGATATATTAAAAACAGAAACACAACCTACACTGAGAGAGAAAATCAATGTGTTTTGTAACCTTTAAAAAAGCATTTAGAAATCCTGTGTTCCAAGCACTAATATCTTTATGCTATATATGAAAACCAGTGGAACATTGAAAATTAATCACAAACACTTTGGTGAAGGTTTTGTTTGGTTTTTTTCTGAAAAATGTTCTTTATTTTCTGAACATGGTCAGCACATCTTTGGAAAAACGATCTTCAAGAGAATGAGAAAAAGAAAAAAAGATGCAGAATTCTAGGAACTGACATTATGTAACCTTTCATCCTCCTATAGATAGATCTTGGTCAGCTCTAGTAAGTAAAAGGCAGATCAGTACAATTGAGAACAAGATCTGTAGTTTAGTTAATGAATTGTTGGCCAGCATGTAGAGAAAGGAAGAAACATCATATATAATGTCCTTTTAGTATCAAATATCTGACCCATCAGAAGTGGCCTTTTCTTGTCACTAAGTTTAGAAGATGGGAAAAATATAAATGTTGCAGATTTTGTGTAAGTAACAATACCTTATGTGTATGTCTTTGCATTTTGTGTTCTTGTAGACTTTTGTCTTGTAGACAAAGATTTGTATTTCTGCATGCAGGCGTCAATTTCTATAAATACCAAGAACCCACAAAACAGAAGTAATTGAATTGAAAGGCTGGTACAAGTGTTTTATAGGTCTGAAATTCAGGCCACTTTTACATACAAGTATAATTGGTGAAAAAAATCATGAAGCTTTTTTATTTACAGAAAGATTAATTAGTATATTATATGTAGGCAAATATGGTGAACTATTTAGTGAAAAAAAAATTATTGAAAAAGTCCACTCATATTATTTTTCATGCATTAAAATAATGTATTTCAATTTTGCATTTTGAAATACTCTTGTGTATGTGTGTTGCTTCTTTTATTTTAAGGAATTCCAAATTATTGCTTGTCCCCTGTCACATGCAACCCTTGAAAACAAGCTGTTCATCTCTAACAAGTTTTTAAAATCCTTTATCCCTTACGAAAGTAACTGAAAGAAGTTATTCATACAGTTCTGTTTCATAATCTTAAGATACAGAGGTTTGAAATTCTTGTTTGACTCTGGTTTGAAGTTTATCCATCCTGTCTAGTTTTCTGGTACGTCTGAAGTAAGGTTAGGAATCTCAAGGTGGAAGACTTCCTGCTGTGCTTAGTTCAGTCCTGATTCTTGTACAAGAACTGGGAATGTGAAGAAGATGCTGTTATATAAACACAGAAATTGGTGAAATTGGCATGTAGTAGAGGATTAGGCCTATTTTTAACCTGTTCAGTGGAGGACTCTGACTTTGTGCTGCTCTGTGACCCAACACTAGAACAGTGTGGTGATTGTACCATTAGAGAATTTGAAAAGTCATTGCTTTGGGTTATACAGAGCATTTTTCCTGAGCCATGATACACTGTGGAGAAGTCCCCCTCTTCAAGCTATAGGAGATGGTAAAAGAGAATTGTACAAGAGCAGTGGGAATAATAATACTACAAGTCTGCTTACCTACAGCATGCAAACTGGTGTGTGTGGTGTGCAGCACAGATGCCTTGTCAGCAAGAGGCAGAGGAGAGGACAGCTGGATGTGTCTGGCATGCAGGTGTTTCAGCTGGTATTCACACTCTGTACTGGCAAACGCATTTTTAAACTTTTTTTCTTCTGGTGGAGGAGGAAAAGGCAGTGGGAGGTAAAGAAAGAGGAGGGATCACCCACAGTCATTTCCCAGAATGGAAGAGGAGAAAAGCAACACATCAGCTCAACTCCTGTTTACACATAGAACTGGCTCAGCTTTCCCTTGCAAGTATAAATCAAATGATACAGACTTGGGATGTTTTTCTCTCTCCTGTGAAGACAGCCTCTTTGGTTTTTGACTTATGAGGATTGTGTTAGTACTCCAGGAGTCCTAGGTTGCAAGCTGTAAACTTGACTCTGGGATCTCTTGACTATAGACCTCAGCTTTCTCTTCTTTATGCCTGGGAGGATTCTTTTTGCCTGGGAATTCACAGTGACTTTGTGTCCCTATGAGCTGCTTTGGTGACATAAAGTGGCTCTGCATTCAGTAGCTTCAGATAATTCCTTGGGAACATCTTTTTGAAAGACAACATTTTCCAGATATCATGACAGTACCTGCCTTTGGCAACTAAAATGTGAAAGATGTGGAAAAGTTACTTGAATTTCTGGAATTCCTATTAGTGATTGTCAAGTGGTAAAAGCTGGAGTAGCTCTAGGGGTACTCTCACTTGAGTCAAGATACAGACTCAAGTGTATCTTGATACAAGATACAGACTGACTCAGAGAAGTTACAGGCAGTTATTTTACCTTAACTTCACTGTTCTGTGCAATTTAGGCTTTTGATAATGAAGTCCTAATATAAGTTACTGGTCTCTGTTTGTTCCTTGGTAAATATCACAGTAAAAAATAATTTTCCTCCTTTCTCCTTTTTGGTTTTTTTTCCTCCTCAGATAAACACAGTAGTTGAGTATGAGGTTTTTCATCTACACAATGCCATTTAGTCCTACATCTGTACTCTGAGAGCAGCTAGCTTCACCTGCCTTCAAGGGGAGTATAGAGAAATGTAAATTACTATTACTGTTATTTTATTTGCTGTAGTACAATACTGCTACCAGATGCCATTTGGGGTTGAATCTGCCCCTCAGCTGGGATATGCAATGTACTGAAATCTCGTAGAGTATATTTTAATTTGGTCAAGGCTGCTTTGGAACTGTAGTCTGCCAGTGCTTTCTCATGGAGCCTCTAGAACTGGGTGTGCTTGTTAACGGCCTGCAAAGTTCATAGGGTAAACCAAAGAGATCTGACACATTTAATTGGCTAGTGTCTCTTTTGTGTCACTTCATGTAATCTGTACATGTCATCTGGTTTGAATGTGGTTCACTTGACTACCTGCCAGCCCTTACTACCAGTCTTGCTAAACGTTGGCTGTGCTTTTGCTGTTGGTACAGTGATAGCAATCACCTACTTAAAGTGAAGAAAATTATAATGAGCTGCTTCTCTTTGTTCTCCTTTGGTTCCTGTTCTATCAGCATCATCTCCCACACAGCTTGGTTTTGCTCTTGAATCATAGGGCAGAGTTTTCTCATGATTCTGTGTTAATTGGCCATAAGATAGGAAAGATTTTGATATATTAGTTTATGGGAACATCGTCTTTGATTTCTGTTGTCTCCTGAACTTAAGCTAATACTCCTTTTCTTGCTGGAATTTATGATACAGTTTCAGGGTGTTTAATATGGTTGAATTATTGTAGCCAAAGTCAGTCTCTAGATTGTTTCTTCGTCTTTGAGAATTATTTTCTTGTTCAGGGAGCTGCTCTATCAGTATCATACAGTTGTTGAAAATATGTGGTGGGCACTCAGTCTCTATGTGTGATGGTTTACCCTGACTGGATGCCAGGTGCCTGCTAAAGCTGCTCTGTCATTCCCCTTCCTCAACTGGATGGGGAGACAGAAAAAATAACGAAAGTCTCCTGAGTTGAGGGAAGGACAGGGAGATCACTTAGCATTTACCATCACGGGTAAAACAGACTCAACTCAGGGAACTTATTTAAATGTATTACCAGTTAGAAGTCAAAGTAGGGTAATGAGAATCTTAAAATACATTCCACCCACTTCTCCCTTCTTAATGGGCTTAACTTCTCTCCAGAATTCTCTGTGTTCCCAGGAGCACAAGAGAAAGGGAATGGGTGTTGTAGTCAGTTCACCAGATCTTATTTCTGCCTTGCCTTCTTCCTCAAGATGATGATTCCTTGCACTCTTCCCCTGCTCTAACATGGGATCCCTCCCATGGGAAACAGTCATCCATGAACAAGTTATATGTCCATCTTAATTCCTTACTAGTTGCTAAATAATTTCACATCCGCATAGAAAAGGCACTATGTAAATTAATTGCTATGGATTTTAAACTAATTTAAAATTACTTTTTGTAACTTTAGAATGTTAAAAGTCACTATGTAAATTAATTTCTGTGGATTTTAAACTAATTTAAAATTACTTTTTTTAGCTTTAGAATGTTGTTAACATCAGCAAATTCTAGATGCAGACCCTGACACTGTAATCTCCACATATAGTTTATTGCTTCTTTTCTGCTTTGTTTTTTTAAGGGTATTTTTTATTCACTGCCCTAACTCTTACCTTCATCTATATTTTAGTATGTAGACATGTATCTCCTATATGGCAGTTTGCCAAATATATTCTCCAGTCTTGGGACAGGATGATCACTTCATTTCCCCTATCTGCCTTTTTGAGACTCTGTATTCTGTAATATATAAGAGTAAAGCTCAGTCTGTGAAAAGCAGATTATCACAGAATCATAGAATGTGTTGAACTGGAAGGGATCTTTAAAGACCATCTGCTCCACCTCCCCTGCAGTGAGCAGGGACATCTTGCACCAGAGCCTTATCAAACCTGGCCTTGAGTGTCTGCAGGGAAGGGGCCTTCACCTCCGATCTAGGCAACCTGTTCCAGTGTCATACCACCCTCATGGTAAAGAACTTCTTCCTAAATTATAAATAGTCTTGGTGGAAAATTTTCTAAGAATTTATTGTAAAGCTCCTTAGATCTTACTTTATCTAAGAAAATCACAGTTGGAATGGAGGTTGGAAGCTCAGAACATCCTCTTTTGAACTAATCCTGCTAACCATGCCAAAATATTTCTTTGCCAAAATATTTTACAAGACATTGCATTGTGCCTACATGGCAGCTGGTCCTCTATCTTCAGCTCTGTACTTTAACTCATTGTCTTACCTGTTGCTAATGTACTTGCCACTTGACATCTTATCTCCTCTGCACTAACTGCCCACTGCTGGTTGCTCCTGGCAGCTTGCCTTCACTCCTGTCCAGGAGTTCCTGCTCCCTTACATCAGGTCTAGCACATCTTTCTGCTGCCAGGGTGTCAGCTCAGCAAACATCATTCATGGGGAAAGAAATGAGTTTTACATTGTAGCAGCTCACTGGCCTGATCCAACTGGAGGTAGGAGCTCAGGATCTTTGCTTCCAAATGGAAGCGAAAGGAGGGAAAAAGAGTTCAGCTTGTGGATTGAGAGGGTGGAGGGAGCAGGATTTTGGCAGCCACCTGCAGCTAGCCCAGATTATGTATAATGTCAAGCTGCATTCTTAAACAACTCCCAGTGTTTCTGATCTAGTGAGAGCGGACTGTTTGATGTGCTTAACAGTGATCTGACTTTTCAAATAGGTCTGGCATCAAGAACGAAAAAGCAGGTGTCCTCCAGATTGTTGTATGTTACATAGCCAAAAGAATGCTTCACAGAAGAGCAGCTACTAGGAAAAAAAGAAGATCATAAAACAAATAAGACATCATTAGCTTAAACGGGTAAAATGTTCACAAAGGAAAGGACCTGGCAGCTGATACCAATATTATTATTGGCTGAAAAGATGTTTTAACTTTTTGGCAACAACAAATGTCAGTGTTGGATTTGAACAGGTGAAATATATTATAAACTTTACACGCAATTAGTCAGAGAAAAACCATAATGGGTGTTCAAGTGATGTGGACTATCTGCAACAATAGATAAAGACTTAGAGTATATTAAGCAGTCATTACTATAAAGTACAGGTGAGAACTGAGGTTGTCCTAAGAATATGTGTCACGGAAATTCAGTGGGGATTAAGGACCTTCTTTTCTCTTTTGAAAAACTTCCAGCCAAGTTCCCTGAAATGACACTACCGAGGAAATGCAATCTTTCTCAGATCTTCTACATACAGACCAGTTCAAAGCAGAAGGAAGTCACATTTTTCAGGACCTTGAGGGGATGAAGAAGGACAACTCTGAAAACGTAGAGATTTTGAAAGAGAGATTGCTGTTGTGGTCAATAAACATGAATGTTCCATTTACAGCATTGATGGCAAACTGTCAGATGAGACTTTTAAATTTTCTCTTACCCTGTTTGAAAACTTAAGAAAACAATGGCCTGTTTTCTTTGAGCAGCATGTCTCCTATTTATCTTTGCTGAAAGTTCCTGTACTGTAGTGAAATGTGTCCTATGAAAACCAAAGCTCTGCCTATCCTTTTCTTCAAAAGGGAATGTACCAAATCTATTTCTAGGTACAGAATTATATGGCTCATGTTTGATGTGTTATCTAATACATATGCTCTGCACTCTATTGTAATAAGAATATTTGAAAATTAATTCATAAGGTAATAGGCTTTCATATATCAAATAGAATAACATATTACACTAAATTTATTTCAGCTGGGCAGAATTTGCTATTTCTGTTCTCAAGAAAATACAGTGTGCAGCTGGTTTTAACATGCTCTGTGTTGAAATGCATACTGATACATATCCCTGTTGTGTTTTCATCCTGCCCTAGGACATCATTGAAAAGAAAAGATTTTATCTGAATGGACCACTTCCTATTGAAATACTAAAATAAATACAGAAGAGAGTTGCTTATATGCAGGCGCTTTGGTAGTTATATTTGCATATGCCTAGCAGTCACTCAGTTTGTAAATATTTTAATTTTTTTTCAGTGTAAGAAAGATTGTAATATATGGTCTGGTTATGAAGTCATATGTTTTTTTGGCTTTGGGGGGGGATTTTGTTTGTTTGTTTTTGTTGAGGGCTGGTTTATTAGGTTTTGGTTTTTCTATGATTGTAGGGTCTCTCGAATACTGTTACCGGTTGCCCATAGAAAAACTCCAACTGGACAAGGTCCTGGGCAACCTCCGTGAGGTGACCCAGCTTGAGTGGGGGGTCCTCCAGAGGTCCGTTCCAACCTCAAGTTTTTGACTGGAAACCTATCTGTATTTTTTTCTAGCTGGGTGTATGCATCAAAGAAAAAAACATGTAAAGCGAGCTATGGTTTTATAAAGAATTTAAGAATTAAAAAATGGCAGATAGAAATGAAAGCCAACAATGTACGCCCTATTAAGCTGATGATTGACAGGTGGTACAGCTAGTGGTGAGAGCATGGAAGGGCAAAAGCACGCACTGGCAAGCAGGCCTTTCTGTATAATGAAAAGTTTTAAAAACTATTCATAATGAAGAAAGTCTTCAACAATAATTATTTAGCTTTTTGTTTAGTTTTCCCCGTATTTCTAGGTTTTTTTCCAAGGATGTCACTTTCAACAACAACCAGTTTTCTCTGTTTCACCAAAAAGCAAGGCTTGTTTTTGAAAGCTGGAAATGCTAGTGTATATGGATTACTGATATTTCCATAGCTGTTGATATCTGAATGCACAGATTCCTTAAGTGATATATGAGGCCCATTCATCTCTATCTTTTGCTTGTTCATATGTGAGTTTTTGTGTATATTTGCTTTGTAGACTTTGAAAGCTGACCAAGTACTTTAACACAAAGCAATCTATGTTGCTGCTAAAAATGTAAAAACAAAGCAGCATTGAAAAATACTTTATAATCTGAAATGTATTTTCTGCTGCAAGCAGTTTAAACGATGTTATTAGGGAAATCCTTTCACTAGTACATCCCTTTCACTAGTATATGGTTAGGTTTGTAATGGACAGAAGGATGTCTTTTGAAATAATATTAGGGGCCAAGGCAAAGCTTTTAACTTTTTCTTCTTTAAGATCAGTAGAATTGCATTGGAATAACATTTATAGCCTTTTCTTAAGAAATCTGTGAGTCACCTTGGATTCAGACAATTAGAATCCTTTCTTGTTTCTCCTTTTCATATGTGTAACTTTGCTAGTAGGGATTTAGTTGGAAACAGCTTTAAAAATGGGTGTTTTCTTTGGTAATAGAATTGAAATTTTGACAATAGAGTTGAGAGATCATTGATAGAAACATCAATTCTGGTACTTCCCTAGGATATTAATTCAGTTTGCTAGGAGTGTGTTTTATTTCTTTAGAGCAAAGGAATGGAGTGTAGATTGCTCACAAATTAAGAGGAACTTAAGCTGATGCTATATATAAGCTTCTTAGTGCTAAGAGTCTCTTTGAAAGGCTACAGTTCAGAGGATCTCAGTGTTGAAACCTTTCCAATTATTTTCTATGTTTTTGTCATTTACTATGTATCTCTTCCTTTTTTTTGAGTTCCAAATTTACTTGTAAGTATTTTACACTTTGGAAAAATTATTGAAGATGAAAAGCTAAGTGCTTATTATTGGGGACATCATTCTGCAGCTGAACTAGTAAATTTTAATAGGCTTGATTCTTCCTTTAGAGAAGTAACCCATGTTTTAATATCTACTACTTTAAAAAAATCACTAACTGAGCTAAGTTCTTAATACTAATTGATCTCATTGGGAGTTAGGCTCTGACCTACAGTCTTGCTGTTATATATATATATGCATATATATATTTTGGACATTATGAATCTGGGACAACAGTGCATTGTAATGGAGATAGCGGTTGCTCTTGCAAAGTAATTATTATAAATAAAAACAAAATTGAGCTATTCCTTCAGGAGTCTTTGCTGTACTTTGAAAATGCCTTTTAATAACTTTGTGGATGTCACCTACACGTGCTAGTAGTTTCTGGATGCCAAATACATTTTCATAATAAAAATGCAGGAGATGGCCAAAGGTTCAAGGTCAAGTGCAAAGTAGGACAGGAGAGGGAGGACATCATTTTCAAGTGCCTCTTGGTAAAATAACTAGAGAAGACAGTAAGCCATTCATAAGGATTAAGGCTAATGGGTGAAAGTAAATTGTTTTAATTAGGTTTCTGAGTTTTAATCCAAAACAAAACTTGGAAAAGGCATATTGTAGATATCAGCATTTGATCCTACCCTATTAAATACATTTTTGGCATCTCAAGGAAAAGCAGCAATGGGATCGTCATCATCTCTCACCTCTCATAATATGTGCAGCACTCTTCTTAAATTATCAGCTGCCTCCCTGCCTGGCATGAAACTGCCTTGATCTTGATTTACAATGGTAGTAATGCTTTTGTTTAGTCTCGTGGTTAGCCATTTAGTAAATATTTTTAAAACTACATTTAACAAAGATACAGAATGATAGTCCTTACATTTACCAAGAATTTATCAGGTTTCAGAGGCAATAGATTCTGCTTGGTTTTTCATTGATAATGGTATTACACCTTTACCTGGTTTTGTGAGAGGGATTTTGGAGGCACTGTTTTAGGTTTATGTATGGTTTCTGACATATGTCCCCTGCTATTAACCACCCTGTTCAATCCAATTGCCAGACTGCAAGTTCCTTACTGTGCTAGTCACTTAATTCAATTTGTATGAGTACAGTTGCATGTTCATTTCAATTTAGTAAATATATGTCAGCAGATAGCAGTGCCCCAACTGAGTTCAGAGACAGGCAGGGGCTAGCCATAAAATTTGTAAAAGGAGGCAAAAGAAATAATGTCACTTTTTTGTATTTTATATAGTGTCCCTAAATATGATAAAGGTAGAGAACAGAAATTATCTCTCCCTTCAGGTGCTGCCAAGGGAATTTTTCTTGAGCCTAAAAATGATGTGGATGTGAACAGGGGCATGAATTCATCAATTTTCCAAACCTGGAATTGTCCACTAACTGAAAAACATTTTCCTGAAGTGTGTAGTCTCCAGACTCAAGGAAAATAACAAGGATTTATTAATCTGCTTATCGTTTTGTATATTATTACTCAACAACACTCGGATTAGTGTCAGTTAGGACTTATTCCTAGGAATGATCCTGCAGTTAATGGTTTGTCAAAGAGTTAAATGCTTTACTCCTGTCAGCACACAAAGCAAAAACATTTGTTTTTAGAATAATTTCTTATATTTCAAGGGTATTCATGAAAACTAAGTGAGATAACACAGTATAATTTTGGACAAGAAGAAGCTAAAGGAAGCTTCCTTCATTTTGTTGCCTTCACTGACAACCTGCACAGTAACTCCAACCTTGTTTTCCCTGTCAGAAAGGAGAAAAGAAGAAGAAAAAGCATATTCCTCAGAATAACTTCATCTTTTCCTTCAAGTTTAGCACTGGCATAATCTCTCAAAAGTTTTTCCTGCCTTGCATTGACTTGCTGCTCAGACAATGACAGTGCTGTTTTTAACCTGTCAGGAGTGGAACTGCTTGGCCTGCCATTGAGTTGAGAGCCTGCTACTCTTTCTTTGAATCTTCTGTCTCCAAGACATAGGGATGACTGTTGGATGTGTGTACTCTTTTTTAAAAAGTCCCTCTGCTTGCAGTTACAGTTTTGTTTATGTTTCTGGAGTGTTTAAATTTGACCCTTATCTGTTGACTATTCCCTTTATCATTTAGAAGTCTGGGAGAGATAGGAAAGACCTGCTGTTTAAATTAACCCATCTCACGCAGAAGGGAACAGACTGCAGGGCTCAGATGAGCATCTCTAATGGCTGATCTCAGGGTCTTCAGGAGGCAATGATGAGGAGCTGAGAGCTCCTTGGTGGGTTCAGTGGAGACCAGGGAGGATTTTGTATACATAGCAGCAATGTTATTAGTTGTATACGCATCTTTCTATTAGCCTGCAAGTAAATACTACCAAGTGCCAGGGATTGGGGGCAGGGGTGGAGGGAGGGAAGCAGACAAGGCAGGAACAGAAACAAAGGCATGCCGAATTCACAGGAATTACTTTAGATTAGCTAAGAAGTGACACTTCCTTATTATTCTGGTCTTCCACAACAAAATGAGCGCCCTATTGCAGGATTTTCAAAGAGAAATGCTTGTATGTGTGCATGTGTGTAAATTCGGACTTTGCAACTATTGAAAGCCTGAGAATTGAAGGACTGTGTTTATCGATATGGTTTCAGAGGTTGAACACCGCCCACAGCATACATGAGCACAGAAGATTCACACTGCAGCACCATAATATGCTTAATTAATTGCAGCATTTAGGCAGTTGATGGCACAGCCAGATTTCTTCTCTTGTTTATATGTATTTACTTTGGATTTGCAGATTCTTTTAAACTCTCCTTTCATCTGTCAGTGACAATATTTTGTCATATCTATAGTAGAACTCAAAAGAGGATTTTCCCAAAAGGTGGAGTTTTGGTATTTGCCACACCGTTTGCTTTCCTATTTCACTGATAACTCGTGGTTTCTTTAAAGGCCATATTCTAGAGGAAGATTTGTCTTATAATGTTGTTTTAACTGCTATTCTAAACGCCTTTCCTTTCCCAGTAGAAGGGAACTTGCAGGATTGGGCCTGTGCTGTAGAATTTACACAAAAAATTCTATCAGATTTGCTGGGCACAATTGTGAAAACTGTTCGGTGTATCCTGTTTTCTACATGTCAGCTTATTTTTTGCTTTTTTTTTTTTTTTACTTTCATAGTGGGTGGGCTGACTAAACAGAGACTT
The DNA here is from genome assembly GCA_013400935.1 of Turnix velox. Classification (NCBI taxonomy): domain Eukaryota; kingdom Metazoa; phylum Chordata; class Aves; order Charadriiformes; family Turnicidae; genus Turnix; species Turnix velox. Next base: position 185,988 of record VZTY01006779.1, on the reverse strand, counting down.
TTTTACATGGTACTTTGCTGTTTTCTAAACAGACCAGCTATGTATGCTATCTAGTTTATATACAGCTTTTTTCTTTCTTTCTTTCTTTCTTTTTAAAGCAGGGTATCCTTATAAATACGTTGGATTTAAAAGAAGCTTATTCTACAGAAAGGATTTTGTTTGTAACATCTAACACTATTCTTGATTTCTTTTTTTTTTAATTGTATTTTGTTTGTTACTTTCTGTGTGCTGCTTTCTGTGTGTTTTGAAATAATTATGCGTAGGTCCTACAATACAGTAGGGCCAATGTTTTTAAGAGTTTTTGTTCTGACACATAGCATGGATTGGAGCTAATCAAAATACCAGTGTTTACTTTGCACTGCTGTTTGTAAGATACATATTAAACGTTATTTTGGGCCTTACTACACCTTAGGGCTTTGAAGCATTAACGAAAGGCCATTCCAAATTAGGAAAATTAGAACAAAGAGCCATTATAGAATAAATAATTAGTATTCTTCAAATATATTAACATGTAAATACATCTGGAATAACACTGCCACTCTGTTGTTTCTTTTTGGCTCACTAGAGAGCCAAAGGAAAAGCATGCTTTTGCTGCAATTAATGCCTCTAAATGGACCACATACTAAATGATTATCTGAAATAAGCTGCATAACTGCTGGACGGATAATCCTACAGGCAACAGATCAGATCAGGCTGGAGGCACTGCATGGCAGAATTCATAGTGGAATTACAGGTTTTTCTGAGCAAAACTTGTTCCCAGCCAGGACAGCCCTGACAAGCACCAGGAAAGTCACCTGAAAGTTACCACGGAGGATGTAGCCCGATTTTTTTCACTCTAAATATGGGTTTCTTTGTACCTACTGGGAGTGGGGCTGTGTGTGCAAAAGCTGATAAAATGCGTGCTGAGCTCTCTTCCTCCAAGCTCTGCTGACATAGCTTTATCTCCATGTAATTCTGTTTTCTTCTTATTTTGTTTCACTTTGTGTGTTGTTGTTTTTTTCTCTTGATTGTTTCTTGCCATCTTCAGTATTCTGTCCATTCCCAGTGGAATTCAACAATAACCGAATCCCTTTTTGTAGACTTTAACTGTGCCCCTGCCACATAAGGGCTCTTGACCAGGGTACTTGATTTGATAATGCCTGTTACACATTAGAATTGAAGGCAATGATAACCATGCAGCTAGCCAGATAAAAACTTCATTTTGGGCTTACATCTGAGGTATCATCATTCTGTTTTGATTCCCAGAACATTGCTGTTCCTATGTCACTGCACCAAAGTTTTTTACAAGGATATGTAAACCTGGTCTTTATCCTGTGACAACGTCAGTGTTCTGGCCTTGATCCCAAGTAGCAGTTAACATTAGGAACATCAAGAGTTTCTGTGGGTTAATGCTATGAGTCTCATGTTAAATGTTCTGTTTCATCGGTGGAAAAGTGTTTATTCAGGAACACAGGTTGGAGAAAAAAATTGTATTTGGTATGACCCAGTTTGATCAGTCATTTTTGTTGTGGGAGATGATCTTTGATGCTTTATTTGGTCATTTTCACTACCACAGAAATATTCCCGGGGAGCAGATGAATTTTAAACTGAAGGGAGCAAAAAGACAGCCTGTTACATTGCTTCCCAAGTTCCATTGCCCACAAAACAGCATCACTCAGTGGGGAAGTAGGAGGTTCTAGCATTCCTTTGGACGTGTGGGAAATGGCATGTGTGTTTACATGGCCGTGGTTTCACCTTACACATGGACCACCAGGTTTTAATGACACACTTGGCCACAGGAGGTTCAAGCCACTGACCACTATGTTTATTCCAGTGAGCCGGCCCGTTGGCACTGGGAAACCTTTTACCCCAGTTTACATCAGGACATATATACCAGACAACAGATTTCTTGTCTATAGTCACATTGGCACTGGGTATCCCTAGCGAAGGGGTTTTTTTCTTGCAGAAAGTTTGCTACCTGTTAAAGGGAGATGCCATGGAGGATATTTTGTCAGAAGAATGTAGCACAGGCTCAGTATGGAAAAATTAATTTAGGCATTACATCTTCAAAGAAACTTCAGGAGTATGGGTAAAAGCAGTCTAGCTCTTTCTGTTGGCCTGTTTCTAATGAATGCTTTCTTCCACATCACATTCTTACTTTGCAAAGTATATAAGGATGGATGCTGGCATCTTCTTGAGAAATCTCATGGACATCAAATCTGTTTGGGGTAGAGGGAGAAAAAAGAAATATTGTAAGAGAACTGAGCTACTAATTTTAAAATAGTCTCCATTATGTTTTTTTAAATTCATTGCTAAAATTTCTGGGGAGAGAGAAAGAGGCCAGATGTGCTGGCGTTTTCAGGCAGATACTTCTCCATGCAAAGAAGGGTGATTGCGGCTGCCCTCTAGTATTGATGAATACTGAAAGGCTCTTACCTACATCAGATAAGACAATATTAGCAAATCATAAATTGTTCTAAAGGAAGGATTAAAATGAAGGTGGAACTATATACATATAGTAATGAAGTGTTGTGTTATTGAAGTATTGTAGAAAATGATCTTACAAAATCAGTTTCAGTCTCAAAGTAGAACTATAAAGCTTAATCTGTTCTTGATTAAGCGAAACTAACTGAAATACCTAGTTGGAGGCATCTGTATATTTGTTAATGAAGTCAACCCTGAAAACTTGTTGAGGGATTGGTGAAAGCCTGGTTGTCTTTGGTTTGGAGTCTTTAACCATGCTTACCACAAGCTACCCAAAATATAAAGAGCCTCCTTTTTACCCAACCCTTTTCTGATGTTAAAAAATATTGGCTGTTTGGCAGTATGACACACTGGATATGCCCTCCTCTCTGCTATGGACTGCGCCAGTGAAGCAATGGCAAGTTTTCGATTAAATGTTTCACTAGCTGTTGTATATAATTATTTGTTTTAAAATGTTTGAAATATTTTGTTTTAGACATTTGCACAGTAATGAAGAGTAGGTTTTTATAGTGTGCTGTTGAATTAGGTTATTTTCCCTATCATTCTTCCCCACCTGCTCTTTATACTGTTTTATACTGTTTTGATCTCTGCCTACGTACTGCATGTATTTATTCTGCACATGTCACCAGACACAAACACAGAAGCATTCACTGAAGTTCTGCTATTGATAAACTTTTTTTTTTTTTACTATTAGCATCTCCTTCCTCTCCACAATTCTGCAATGCAAGAAAAATGAGACAGCTTAGGAGGTCTGCAGCTTTGTTTGTTAGCACAAATGAATTAGTTACTACATGAATTATTGGGCAATCTCCATTCCCTCTAGTTGCATTTAGTAATGAGACATTCCTTGAGACGTGCAGTGAGGTTTAATTAACATTTGGTATATTGAACTTGTAAAGTATAAAGGCTCTAATTCAACACTATTTGAGCATGTGATCAACTCCAAGCACATCTGCTTTATTTCCATCGGAATCAATGGAATTTAAGCATGTGCCTAAAGTTAAACATATACTAAATCACTTTCCTGAGTACAAACAAATGGCTCCTTTTTTTTTTTGCTTGAAATCCATAAAGGCGATTCCTAATCAGACTGAAGATAAGAAGCTCCCTCTATTTTCTAAAAATAATGTTCCATTTCATTTGTGAAATAACTTTCATTAACTCCCATCAATACATAAGCTTTAATGTCCAGGTGTGCTCTTGGAAAACATATTCATATCTTGAATTTTTTTTAAAAGTTGTATAGATCTCTGAAAATAAAGGGAATGGGTCATAAAGCTTGTCCCCAGAAGTATCACATATTTTTATTCATGTGCAAGGAGGTGTTCCAGATTATACTGTGAAAAGAATACTTTAATCAGAATTAATATCATCATCTAGGAAGCGTAAGAACTTGGTCAGGAGTAGGAATCTCTGATACCCCACAACTTTGCAGGCTTCAATAAATGTATTCACATAGTAGACATTTCACCAAGAGCAAACACAGCTTTTCTTTTCTCCATATGCGAATCCATCCCAACAAAATGGAAAATCTGGAAATGATCAATCTTCTGTGTGAGAACTCTAGTAAACATATAGCAGCTTCATTTCCAGATGGTGAAATCCACATTTCATTGGCCTTTCCACCAGTCCCTCAGATACACCTGAATGAGCCTCTGTGTGTGCTCACTCTGTTGATTCCTTGCTGGTGTGCACATCACTCCCTTCAATTTGTGATTGTTCAAATAAGCTCTCCCTTGCAACCATCTATACTCCAAGTGTGGACTCATCATCGTCATTTTATGTTTTACATGTAATATTATGTACATGGTGAATGAGGGTTCAACCAGCTAACTCTAGTGTGCATCTGGGACAGTGACAGGAATTTCAGGCGTCTTTTTAAATCCCGGTATTTTTTTGTCCCTCACATTTTTTCCAGTCATTAATACTTACACATCTTGAGGGGTTACCTGCAGAATGGCATATGGAATAATCAGGGAATAAAGGAATGATGGATTGCGTATTTGCTGTTTGATGTCATAGCCCCACAAATCCACGAGGACAATGGAATATGACAGAAGTGAAGAATAGGAAAGGGGTAATCCTCTTTAGAACCACTTGCTAAAAGGATGTTCCTGAGAACAGCCAACTTCTGCATATGCTTTGAAAATTGACTGCAGCAGGAAATGTTGTTTAACTAGGACCTGAATTAAGTAGTATTTAAGTAGTATGTTTTAAATATAATCTGAAGTCTACTACTGTTAATAACAAGCATGTTTATGATGTGTATACATGATCTGCATTAACTAGTACTAATATCTTCATTTAATGTCCTTGAAAAAATCAGTTGTATCTTAAAGTGAAATTCCCAGTGAGGCTGTTCCTGAAGTTAACAGTCTGTATGGAGAAGTTAAGAATGAAAGATGAAGGAAAGCATCATTAGCACTATATTAGACCTGGGTAGTGTTCTGGCATACCCATATGTGTATGGTTCCAACTACTTACTTACTGATATAATTGTCTGCATTCTTAAGTGACTCTCATTTTTACAATTGACATTTTTCTGTGTGGACTTTGAAATATCCTTGGACTGATGAGAGATAGCATGGAAGCTATAGCACAGCTCTTTAATTTAGTAAATTTTATTTAATTTAGTAAAAACAAAAAAGTGATCAATATGCATCAGTCTCAAAAAGATAACTGGATTAAATGGGTTTGCCTGATACTTTTACTGCACTGGTTAGAGACAAGACAGTTTTTAGGAATGTTCTCTGTTATGCCCAGGAGGTTGTTGAGAGATGAACAGAAATACAATTAGAAAGCATCTGAATTATTTAACCATGTAACAGTGACTCTGTAGAGCAACTTGGCAGCCTGGTTTCCATTGGCTGTTAAGGACATCTCTATTCATGTGATCATATTTTATAAAATGTAGACTCTAAAGTAAAGGATTTACTAGTGGATTCCAGAATAAAAAAATACTAAGTTTGTTGTTGCTGTGTCTTTTCCTGAGCAGAATTCTACTGAAACACAGCTGTTGTAGGAAAGTTTCTTGCCCTCTTGGTTTAGAAGTTCTCTTCTTCCAAATGAAGTTTGAATGAGAAGTCTAACTTGAGCTGTGATAATTCTTCAAATAACCATACCCAAATCTGTAAAATATTTTGAGAGTGAATGCCCGGCCTTTTATTTGTCATTGCATTCAACAGAAAACCAGTGAACCAACAAGCATGCACATGACACATAAGATACATTTTTATTATTTTTTGCCATATTGGTTTCAATGGCAATGGCTGAGATCAGACCCTGAGATTTTTACGTACTCACAGTACATTTTCTGTTGTGGACGGTCCCTACCATGAAGATCCTGTAAACAGAATAAAGAGATAAAGGATCATATAATGTACAAACATGAAGCTAGGGATTCAGGGATTTGACAAACTTCAGAACCAAGTGAGAAACGGTATTAGATCCCTCACAGTGGTGATTTGCCAGTCACAGAATATCAGGGATTGGAAGAGACCTCAAGAGATCATCCAGTCCAATCCCCCTACATCAAAGTTAATGGTATCCATGAACAGCAGACAGATGAGTGACCAGCATTAGCTATTTTACATCACCATTCATTTCACGGACTGGCACATGATGAAATGCAAGCGGAACTAAGATTTCAAGATTTCAGGCAAGATGTCTGTCTAGAACTCTCATCTTGTCCAAGATTTTAAAATGGAAGAGCCTGCTTTTAAAAAAAGTCAGATTCCATGTTCAAATGTTCTTTTTTTCTTCCTGTGTTTGCGTGTTAAGACAACTGATTGATTTGTCCAAGAATAGATGTAACAGAAGCCAACCAGTTGCAGTTGCACTGTCATTTAATTTAGTTTTCAATGGTCTGATGCCTATCACTAAACCATCCTCAGTTAAATATCTTGCAGAACCACAAGAGCTCAGAGATCTTCATTAAGTAAGGTTGTACTTTCACTGCTAGTTTCATTTCTGCCTGATGGAACATAATGGGTTTTTTGGTTTTTTTTTCAAGTCAATAGAAATATAACAACTCAGTCATAACATGGAATAAGTAATGCTTCTCTTAAAAATGTCTATCAAGTGAAATGAATGATACTTTACTGGCAGTTTTGCAGAGTAACCACTACGACAGGATCAGTGTCTTGTGCTTTAAAAATAAACTTCTTTGCTCTGAGTCAACATCTGCTTTGCCTTGGCCTTCATTTAGCAGCAGGAGACCATTATCCTGTGATGACTTTCTATTCCACTGACATCTCATCTGGTGCACCGATATTCTTAGGATTTTCCTCCCCTGCTGTGCCCCTTCCCCTCAGCCACACACACACAAACACTCTTTATCTCGGCCTGCAGAATGCTGTGTTCTGCTGCTCCTATGAATAGGAGATTACACATAATGTAATCAATCAGTTGCTTCTGCGATGAAGGAAAAGTGTGCCCTTCCAATTAACATCCTATATCCTAATAAGCAAATAGCAACAGTCTTGGACAGTTACTGAAAATCACGAACATTCAGAATCTAAGATGGGAGACAAGACCATTTGAGAAGGCAGATTTTCTCGCTAAAGTTCCAGCCTCTCAGATCCGATCTGGTTATTGCCAGGGACAGGAAAATGGAAAATAATAACGAAAAAAACCAACTAGATGTTTACAGAGGCTTGTTTTAGTTTTGGGGCAAATATTTAGAGGGAAACTGGTTTCCCCAGACTTATTTGAGATAGCTGATTTTGTAAATCTGAATAGCAATTTTAATTTTATAGTTTTGAGGCAGTTAATATGTAATACTGTGTCATTTAATAGAAGAGAATACATCAAAGAAGGAATTTCTTCAGCTTGATGTAACAGACTTTGTCCTCCACAAAAGAAAAGAGAAGGACACAACATCAAAAGGTGACAATGCTTGCTTTGGAGCAGTCCAGGGGTATATTTAACCTAAGATGTTAGCAAGAAGATGCTTAAGGAATAAGTGTATGAAACAGAGCAGGAATTGTGTGATTCCACGGTTTTCCTGCTTTTATGGTGGTGTGAAGACTAGATGAACCCTGGGGGCAGGGTGGGGAGGGAAATTGCTGTTATGGTTTGCAGAGCTTCTGGAAGCACTCAGTGCCTAATGGGGTGAGAAGTTTCCTCCTTCTGTGTCTTTGTCTTGCAGACAGACATGCACTACAGTCACGGAGCACACCGTTATGTGACAGGAACATGGGATTGTCTCTTTAAGTTGGTTTTTTGGGTGCACCCAGAAAGACCTCTGGGACAAGTCAATCAAAGTGCATCCAGTTTCCCTCTGAGTCCTTTTGAAGTGTCTGCCGAAAGGACCAAAGCCAAATCCTATCCTTCACTATTTTCAATCAAAGTAGGACTAAAAGAGGATGTGTTACATGATGGATTTACAGGCATGGTTTGAACCTGTCACCAGCAGCAAATTACATCTCTCACATTAAAATAGAACCTCCTCAATGCTGTTTATTATACCTGAGTGTAAGCTGATTGTGATGGACCGTGATTGTCAACTGATGCAAGTAAGCAAGACAAAGATGTCTTTGTTTGCTTTTCTTTTTTTCCTTTGAGAGGTTTAAGCTAATGCGTCTGTGTGTGACCAACTGAAAACCTCTTCCATGTACTTTTTTCAATGTAAAAGTGTGAGCCATACATTTTCTTTTCCATCCTACCTTCTTTAAAGAACTGCTGTGGGAACTTGTAAGATAAAACTGCTGTTGCTGCCTCCTGCTTCAGATTATTTAGTGCATACTGCAGAACCACTGTGTGTATTTTTCTTGTTCATGGGTCGTTTCACTGCCTCATGCCTAAACAGCTAGAATGAACTGGCATCCAGGATTAGTAACTTATTCTAGGTGAAGTTAATATACAAGTCTTTGCAGTAATTTGAACTAGTTTTCATTGAAACAACTTCTTCCTAGTTTTTGGCTGTATTGTTGATCGGGCTCTTCATCTATTGCCGAGTGTAGTTGGCATTTTTGTGGAGGTAATTAAGAAGGAGAAAAAGATGTCAACTTTATCACAAATGTGTCCTAGATTTGTTTGAAATTTAAAAAAAAATATTTTCATCTTGAGTATCTTGTGTTTTAGGATATTTCCAGTCATGCTATGGTATATGCTCTGCCAGTTTACGTGGCCACATCAAGAAAACAATCACCTTAATTGTTCTCTTGGGGTAGATGTAGACTTAATATTTGATATGTCTTCAGATTACGAGACATATGAAGAAGAAAACTGCTGAAAAATGCAAGCCTGTATTTGAAGCTGACTGAGACAATGAGCTTGTTTCCTGCCTTGTTAAGATTTTTTTGCTTGTGCTCCACAGAGATAGTATGATGAAAAGGTGCAGAGAGGTTAACAAGAAACCTCTAAGGCAGAAAAAAAATGGTGGTGTGTTTCTTTCTTTTTTCATCACCATTGGAAAAAATACTCCATTGATGTAGACTAATGACTTAATGCATAAGAAAATTTTAACTTATTTTATTGGAGGAAGACATTAAGCTATATAAGACAGTGACCAAAAGCAAGTGCTCAAAAAGAACTAAAAAAAAAGAATTAAAAAAATAAACCAACCTAACAAAAAATCATAGTGGAAGACTAAGAACTTGTCCAGAAAGGAACTTTCTGCCCTCGGATAGTTATGCTTTAGCATATTTTCTAAAGTACAGAATTTTATATCATTCCTAAAAAAAAACAAAAAACATTATGTAACTTTTAATATTTTCATTATGCACAGACATGTCTAATCTTGCTCTTTTGTGAATTCCTTGAGAATGGAGTTATTTCTAATTAAGCATCATTTCTTTGTAAGGAGGAGGAAATCTTGGAAAAACTCTGGCAAGCTCTTTTTCTTTCATGGCTGGGATGGGACAGAGTAGGAGTTAGTCAACATAGGAAATTTTGAGTGCTAAAAATGCTAAATTTGTGAGCCCTGAATTTTAAAATATGTCTGAATTGGGAAGTTGCATTTATGGAGCATAAATTGTCCAAGGAATGAAGCCAGTGAGGTTCAGGGTCCCATATGCACTGGGCACTGTGTCAGATTTGTTTTGATAGCTCTCTTAATGCATTTGGTCTTGATTTGCTCTGTTCTAAGGTAATTCGGTGTGCCACACAGCTAATTATATTTGCAAGCTACCTAAAGAAGGAAAGGGAGTGTGTGTGTATGGTGGGAAACTCAACTGTATGAACACTCTTGCAATCTTTCCTGAAAAACTTCATAAGCATAGTCACAGTGTCCCACCCTTTATACAACTGTAACTTCCAGACAAAAACTTCAGAGGTATTATTGTGTGTTTAAATATATTCAATAGTCTCAAAACTATTAACAGAGAATATTTTTTCTCCTGCAAATACAAGCGATTTTCATTATTTAGATTATGAATGATGAGGTAAACCAAATACCATCTAAAGCACTTTGTGGTTTTATTCAAATGGATGTTTGTAAATATTTCTTGCAAAGGGTTTCTTTACCCTGTATTTGCTCAGCATTAGTCCTTGAAAAAAAACTATCTTGTGTGGTCAATGAAGACATGCAGTAGTAAATTGATCTGCTGAAGTACTTCTCTGAGAATGAAATTTGCTTATATTACATACTTCTTTAAAGGCTTATTTTCTTAAAATCATACAATCCCATGTCTAATCCATCCATACAAGTCTCTTCTGTCTTCTGTGCTTCACTGCATCTGCCTGGTTCCTTTTCTCTGTTCATTTTTGTCTTCTTTTTTTTCCGTGCTGTGGATAAAGCTTGGATTTCAGCTTTTTCTTCATGTGCTTTTACTTCTTAGCTCAATCGACTAAGTAGTAAGTACTGAAAAATAGAATTTCTCAGTGTTCTCCACCACAGATTCTTTTCCAGTGTTGACAGTGCACTAAAGGATGTGTGTAAGCAACAGTTCTGCTGGGACATTTAATGTCCTGTCTGGTTACAGCTATGTCACCACACTCCCCCACCCCTCAGTGATCACTCACAGAAGTTTCAGTCTTCTTCAGCAGTTGCTTGGTTCTTTGGTGCTTCCGGAATGCAAAGGATTCATTTCTAGTTCCACACAAGATATATTGCAGAGTATATAGATGTACGGAAATCAGAGCTTAGCTGTTTTTTGGGACTGCCAAAGTTTCACTGTAAACACAACGTCTAACAGAGCTGCTTTCTCTAGACTTACGTTCATCCTGAACTTTTCAGCTTGTTTGCATTGTGAATGTGCATGTGGAAAAAGTCAGTTATGCTGGAGATAATTGTCACTATTGCCCAGATATGGCTGCCATACAGCTAGGGACAAGTTGACTGTTTGGGCAACATGGGCTGTTCTCTGTGGATTTTATTTGAATTATTTTGGCACTGGATTTGAGCCCTGAAGGTAAACTTGATGGTGGCTGTTATAAAGGCTCGTTCCTGCTTCTACTGAGGTTGCAATTGAGTAACTGTACTCATCTATACACTACTCAAAGTTTTAGCAGTTCTAGCTCCCAGATCCCAGCAGTTCCCTCCTGGATCCTGGATCTTTGCTCTACAAAGTATTCTTCCCAGTGTTGGAATGGCAACAATTTTTCATGAGCCTGGGCTGCCATCTCATTAGCTTGAGTCTACATTTGTCAAAGTCCTGCTCTGTCACTCAGCTCAGGACACCTATGTCTCATTTTTGGCACACTTTGTGCTTCATTAAAAACTTGGGTCAAACCAGTCCTTTCAACAGCTTGAATACTGTGACTCTTTACACAAAGACAAAACACGCAGAGCAGGTTACCATCTTGGCCGAAGAGAGATTTGAATTAATATGCACAAAACACCTGAATTTAGGGGAGCTGAGAATCTTCTTCTGATTCATTAACAGACACCATTAATCTTGATAGAACCTCTAAGGAACATAGAAGTATTTATGTTTAGTCCTATTACTCAGCTGCCAGCAGTCAGGCAGTATGGTGTTATCCTCGAATTAACAGATAAATCTTCCCCATGCGCTAATGCCTAAGTAGCTGGAGTTTTAACAGAACAGTTAATGTGACAAGTCTTATGATGTTAATTGGAGCAGAAAATGAAATATTTCTACTTAGTAGGAAAGAGCAAATGTCCCAACTTCAGATGCAAACAAGTTTCTGACTTCTCAACAACCTAAAAACAAAGGCACAAGGCCATCTTCACTGCTGTGTGGGGGGCTGTGTGTGTGTGAGTGGGGGGGTGTGAGTGTGTGTGTGTGTGAGCTCACACCATGCAAGCTGGCTAAACTGATTTTCTCAGCATAGTATTGTAAGGTGGAGAAATAATCATTATAAAGGAATATTTTTACCTTATGTAGTATTAATTTATCTGAACAGCTTACACATCCATTGGATGATCTGTAGTTCTTCTAAAGATGAATCCGTAGATCTATAACTGGTCCTTCTTGCACAACCAAGAGTTTGAATTCCTTGCCCAAATATGCATTTGAATGTCAGTACCTAAAGTGCACTCATGTAGTATGCAAATTTCTGTTGATGAACACTGACAACTTCACAGTAAAAATCTGTATTTAACTCTTTTTTTAATATACATTTGTGAAGTTTTTTTAAAATTATGAGTTCTTTTAAATGTGATGGAAAACCATTTTGCTTTTAAGCTGAGCAATCTTTAGAATAACTGGAGGTGCTGATAGAGTAATTGTGTTTATTCTCACAGTTTCACAATTTCTGTCTTATAAACATTGTTTTGCATTATTGGGCTCCACGTTTCCCCTTCTCATCTGATGTTTTACAAATATTTTTCTAATTGCTTGAGACAGTGTGGTCCAATAAAATTACATCAACTTTCTGCTGAACTTGTTTGTCTGATCCAGTGCCAAGAATTGTAGGCAACTCGTCAGCACACTTGGTCTCACTTTCTTTCACTCCCCCCCCTCTAAGGCAATGCTTTCAGACAGCCCACTACCCCCAAAAGAAGGCGTGTATGAAGAAATTAGGGTTGTGAAGCGTGCATTTTTTATTTTTAAGCTATTCAAGGGCACCACATCCTGGCAGATTTTTAAGACAAGCGAACGTGTTTCTCTCTGTGGGTTGCTATATGATTAAATTAATACAGGTAATTTGTGCATTCTATTTTAAAGCAGATGTACTTGTTTTGGCTCTGGGCCCATTCATGTCTCAGCATAACAGCTCCTCTCAGCCTTAATGCAGTAATTCTTCATCTGATAAAGGACAAATTATGGCTAGAAGTGTCCAAAATGTGAGGTACCAGGTTGCCTTATTGTCCTGAGAGCCCTCATAAAGAAAGTACAAGGGGTTACAGCAGCTGAAGTACATAGCTTTGAAGTATACTGTATTTTTATAGGTGACAGGGATATTCAGAGAATTGCAGTTCTGTGGTTCTGTGTGCCTGAAAGAGCTGACATAACAGTGGACTATTTATTCCTTAGTTTTGGTACAAGAATACCTTATAGTGAGGGAAGACTTCTCCCTAGCTGTGGACTGAAAATAGATCCCTCCTTTTGATTATCTTGAACATGTTGCTGTTTATGATTACCTTGCTGGATTCTTTCTTTATTATATTACAGCTTTTCTATATTTTTCTCCTCATATAATGTATTGAGTCTCTAATTTCTTTCTTACAGTAGGCACATTGGCTTGGCTTCTTTTGGAAAAACCATGGTTTCATGCCCATTTTGAGCATTTGCTAACCATGTGTCACATTTTGTGTGATGGAATGTGATGGGGTCCAAGACCTTCTGAGATAATTAGTTGCTGATATCTGGAAGCATTTTTAAAAGTACCTTGAAGAAAAAAACCAAAGCAACTATTGCTGGTTTGCCACAGTGGAACAGATAGAGTATGTGATTCCCTAGATAAACACAGACAGACAGGCCAGCAAGCATAAACAGAAACCACATTATTGTCCCACTCAGACTTCTGACCTTGTGTTTGTTAAGTGATTTCTAGAATCTGAAAAGCAAAACAAGAATTTTCAAGTACAGAGAGCTGAATTTGACATGATTTGATATTAAGCATCTACACTTCTTTTTGCTCTTCAGCATCAGTGATTTTTCAGTCTTTCTCTGCAGTTGGTTAATAAAGATGTGAGTTATATAATGGATGATATTTATCAATGCAACCTCATTTAATTTTTTAGAAGCTGCGTAAAGCATAAACATTAAATTTCTGACTTGGGCAAATGACTTGACATTCTTAGTAACTTAAGAATATCTTAAGAGCAGAGTGAGCTTGTTGAAGCCTCCAGATGTCAGGGGCTAAGGAATTGTAAAGTATTATTACAGATGTTTCTCATAATAATAATAATACATCTGATAGCAGGGCAGAAAAAGGAATTAAGGGCCAAGTACTCCAGTCATTAACTGAGCTGAACTCCCACTAAGGTCTGTATGGGTTTTGTTCAAATAAGGATTACAGAATTCAAATGTAAGTATTTGCAATCTGTAATGGTTTATAATGCTTTTCCAGCCTTGTCTTTCTAGAATCTTGAAAACAGAGTAAGAGCATATTGACTCACAGTACACAGAAAGAAAACTTGCCAGTGTGAGGCTTGGTAGCACAGGGAAAGTTTGACTCAGACATTGATACACAAAATCAAGCAGGGTGTCTTATGTCTGCATAGCCATCAGAAGCGTGCTGGCGGCACAGAAAGGCAGATCCCAGCCAGATTTTATTCAGCTGGCACAAGTACCACCATCTCAGGGGGTTGCACAACCTGTGTTGAAATCTTTGCCGCTACATTTACGGTACTCTTGGCAAGACTAAGGCCAACTCAGAAGCATCTAAACCCACCACTGTTGCACCTTTGGCTGCTATGCACACACATCTTTTGTTAAAGGCTTGCTGAAGAATCAATGGATAAGGAGGCTGCTGTTCAGTTTGATGAAGGTGTTCTCAGTAAGTGCTTCACCTTTGCAGATTGCAAGCTCTAGGGTGTTTTATTAAAAGCTGTTCATGAAATGAGCTTTAAATAATCCATGTAATTTAAACAAACACCACAAATAACTGCTTTGTTGCTAATTGCAGTCACAGTAACTAGACATACTAAAATGCAGTCTTTACAGTGTGGACAGCATTAAACTTATTCAAACAATGTTCCTTGGCACTGTGAAATTCTGGTAAAATTTAGACATTTGGAATGAAGTTGAAACTTTGTTAAAATAAGTTCTGAGTCCATATTCATGGTAGAAGTTGTAGAACTCATAGGTGTGCCATCATTTTTGTGCAATGAATTCCTGCAAAATGCTAGTTTTTCTTGATGAGAGTGTGCAGTGTACACAGCCTTTTGAAATGCTCTTGTGCAAGGTAATAGGTGGAAGATTATTTTTTGGCAACTCTGAACTTTTTGCAACCTCCAAACTGCTCCACATCTGTGTCTGTGATACAAAATTGTGGTTGTTTAGTGCCGGTATATTGTTTCTGCAGATGGAGAACAAAAAGAAGACTGGTATAAACAAAAAATCATACACATTCGAATTTTCATTACAATAGACTAATCAATCTGACATCATCACAAAAAAGGAATGGCAGAAAATATTAATCTGCCAGCTCTTGGAGGGCAAGCCTCAAATTTCTGTAGTTCTGTTCACTTAAGAACTGAGAAAATTAAGAATGTTCAGTTCCGGACTCGGTTCCTGCATCTTCACAAAGTATTTGAGACTCAAATCATCATGTTCCTTTCAGTCTTCCTGTAGCTCCAGTTCAGGCATCCTGAATAGCATTCACTCTGGTTAACCAGACATTAGCAGTTTAAGGATTATATATGAACAGTCCGTTTAAAATCAGTGGAGGGGGAAAAAAGTTGGGTTTTGAGTGTGATTCATCTGTGTAACATTGGAATGAGAAGTCTCATGCCTTAATAGTACTAATTTTTCTCCACAGGCTGTAATGGGAATTTTTGAGCTGTCTTTCAGATTAGGTCCTAATCACTTTCTGACTGTCTTTCAATACTCGGGTTCAGCAGCTCAGCAGTTCAATTTATCTCAATTATTATCTTACCAAAAATTACTTCTGCTAACATCAGGATATTATTCTCTAGCAATTCTTAGTGTCATTATGGTGATAGTCAACAGCAGACAAACAAATTGAAATTTGAAATTATTGCTGAAACAATTTTTTCATAATGCTCTATTTAAGATTTAATGTCACAGATTTTCTTATTCTTTCTTGTTCTAACAACTCCAGGCCCTATGTCATTTAGTCCAAGAAAACAATGCTTCAGGTATTTATTATATCAGATATTAATGCCTTATGTGCTTTATTAATTAAGCAGATGGAGATTTTTACCTATAAACTATAAGGTGTTTTTTTCCCTAATACTAGGATTCGCATAGTTACTTTTTAGGAGGTAATATACTCAAAAGCAAGTTTAGCAGGTGCTGGAAAATTTACTGGAATGGTGATGTAAGCTGTGGGATTCTTGATGATCAAACTTTGAAATACTTTGAAGTAAGTCTCAGTGCTGCTTAATATTATAAGTTAGATGACAAAGCCAATGAAAGATACTTGGTTGTTTTATGAGGAGTGCTGAAAGAAGCTGTCATTAGCTCAGGAACAGCAAGATTACCCAGAAATCGTAATTCTAACAGAACTTGCAATGTTTGATTCACTTCATGTTTTTTGCTAAATTAACTCAACAGATTAAATGTAAAATGGGAAACTGGAAGAACAGTGATAGTTGTGATGATTGATAATATCTTGTGAAAAGAAAGTAAAATTATTTAGGTAAGATTTGTGTTGGAAAGCAGAAGTAGCTCCTTTTACTAAAGAAACATCTGCAAAACTCAGTTACTTTCATGAGAAATGCTGGCAACCCTAAAGAAAACTGTGGAAATTTTGGGTCCTGAATTTCTGGCAGCTGAGGAATCGCTTAGAATTCATCAGACAGCTATATGGAGGCAAAAATGAAGATTTCTAATTGCAGATATTGAGTGATCTAACGTATTTGTAGCATGTTTTCATTATCTTCTTTTTCAGATTGGTTTTGTGTTTCAGAAGCTCAAGTCTGAAAAGTAACTCATGTCTTACAGAAAAAGTATTATCAGAAAATGCAAACATCCTTTTTCCTATTGTCCACTGTATCCCTGAGCTCTGTACTTAGGCCAGCATAGAGGAGGGTTTGATTAGATTTAGCTGCCATACTTCCAAATCGTGAATGAAGGTGGTGGCCTGGATGACAAAGTAATTTAAAATCATTAAAAGAAACAAATAAATTATCCTTTGTCAAAAGAATTGATTTCTAGTTAAAAAAGCATAACACATTAATTTCATTTAGAATTCCATGCTTAATATCCGTAAAGTAGGTGGTTTAACTAAAGTCTCTAAAGTGTCCTCAGAATTCTCACTAATACTAAAAGAGAAGTGAACTTTTATTAGAATTGTGATGTAAATTCTAATGCAAAATTTTATTTCCAGTGAAATACAAAAAGTTTCTCTAAGCTTTTCGAAGGCTATGTTTTAGTTCTTTATAATTATAAATAGGTCTGTAGTTTCAGGAGGAGAGCTCACTCAGAAATTCTGAAGTCTTCTCTGAGGCTTTTTCTCCCCTAAACCAGTCCTGTTACTAACCTGGATAATTATTTTGATTGTTTGTAAGTATCTGTAGTCATTAACTTTTCCTTTTGGAATCTAATACAGAACTTTGCTTAACTGTGTCATCCCAGATTGTCCATGTTTTGCTTCCCACTGCAAATAACCTTTGTTTCAAGAACGTGCTATTCCTGAGCGGTTTTCTGCAATTGGTCCCTGTTCCCACCAAGTCTTCAGAAATATCTGTAAGGATTTTCCTAAAACTATTTAATTGAATTAAGCCCTTTTTCTTCTTTTGCTGCCTGGCAAAGGAAGGGACCACCTCTCAGTAAATTGTAACTGATCTTCATATTTGGTGTGATGAAATTAAGATGAATTTCTGAACAAAACTGTTTTACTCAACAGAAGTAAACCTGATCATTATATACAGGGAAATCTATATTTCTAGTCTGACCAGAAATCTGACTAAAACTTTGGTTCTTCTTCTCTTGGCACTTACGTCTTTGTATAGCTGAAGTTAAATAGCAAATAGATTGCATATTATTGCATTTTTTGTGGTTTATTGTATATCTGTGACTCAGAATTTGGTTGCTGGTGCTACTGATGTTGGAAAACCAAGGCTTTAAAATCCATTTAAAGCCTGACATCTGAATGAACTGTGTTAAATGTAATATCTCGTATACATGTAAGGATATTTCAGAAGCTGAATTATTTTAAGCACAACTATTACTGGATTTATCTAACAAATTTAAGATACATGCTGCTGAAAATTAGGACAGTGGTCAGTTGAGACTTGCTAGGGTTATCAGTATTTTCCAGTTTTTGATGGATTTCTTCAGCTTTTTTTTAAATACAAAGAAAGAACATAGTTTCAATCAAGCAAAACCCCAGCTGGAAACACAAGAAGAAGTGCTTGAAGTGCACCAATACATGTGTTTCTACCCTATGACATAGAAGAGAGGGGAGATTGTACTCTTTATGTAGGAGCAGGAAGACTGCATGGAGCTCTGCTATAGAATGGGCAACAGAAGTGTTTGAATATCCAGGAAGACTGATGAAAGGTGTGCCGAGGTGGGTGCTGCTACCATCTACCTGATTAAAATGTTCTACTGAACCACCTTCTGAAAAACATAATACACCAGATCTACACACACATATTTTTCCATGACCATAGTGGATTTATAAGGATCCCATTTTCATGCTTTCACAGGATCTTGTAACTAGACAAGGCAACTTGAAGAAACGTGCATCCCCTTTCTGTGTATTCTTCAAGATGGATAACATGATAGCAATGTAACACAGAGAATCTCTAACAAATGAACCAAGAATTTGGAACACATCAGGCCCACAGGAGAAGTTTGCTTTATCAGAACTTGGAAGGAATGGACCCACAATTTACTTTCAATCCAAAGGATCACCTTGAAGGGATTCTTCAGCAGAAGGCTGGAAACAGATGGTGATGCCTTTTCTCAACAATCGCAAGCCAGTCCCTTCATGGTAACTCCTCAAGTTGTCTTCCAGATCTGCAAAGGAAAGCCCTGAAGTAATTTGATACTGGTTTGCTTTGTTTTTTTGCCTTTCCTGAGATACTGAAGGATTTACCAGTCATCTGTACTGTGTGGCATGAATTTACAGTCTTTCCACTAAATACTCTCATTAGGATATATTTTATTCCCTTGTAAAAAGAATCCTTCTCCACCGAGATTTGAGAATTCCATTCCATGGAGGGTAATGATTTCTGGAACAAAGGTTGCTTAAGGATCAGCTTAATCTGTATGGCATTTGATATATTGCTTAGTTTTAAAATGGAAGACTTTAGACTGCAAACCTTGCAGTCAATATTAGTGTGTTAATGCACTGGCTTTTCATCTTTTAAAAACTGGTTAAAACTTATTTCACTGAAAAGTCAGAATGGGTTCAGCAGCCTGGAAAGACTCTGTTTTCTCTGTTATAATGTACAGCACAGTTAGCCCAACTGGCAAGACACCACTGAAGAAAAAGTATGAGAGTCGGGCAACATCTTCCTTTCAAAAAAGTTGCCAAAACCCACTCCTCGGCATGTAAAAGTAAACAACAAAGGGCAAGGAAGGGATACTTGATGCAATTTCAACTGTATGAAGAGATGAAGTTTTGCTGGTGTCCCATTGCAGTAAATTCTTTGCTTCAATCCTCAGTTCTACAAGTCTGTGGTCCTTCTTATTCAATGGAGATTCCAAACAACAAAATGGCTGTGGCTTTTTAAAACTTCAGCAGAATTCTGATTCTTGTAGTTTTAGATAGTATGAGTCTGTGTGGGAAAAAGACATTTCTTAAAGCTTGTATTTGTTTTTAATTGTGATGCTTTAGTGTAATGGGCTTTCAATGTTCATTTTTAAAGCACTGGTGTCTGATGTAATTTAAGAAAAAAAGTTTTATCCTTAAGGAGCCCATTAAATTCATAGGAAGTACAGTGTTTTTGTCAATAGTGTGAGATTCTACCCCACACATTGTGAAGAGTGAGATTACTGATTTGCTCAATGTCTTGAAAACACACAGAAAACCCAGGTAACTTCCAGGGGCAAATTTGCTGCAAGGATAGTACAGGCTTGGCCATTGCTCTTGGCTCTTGGCATGGAGTCTGTGCAGCTCTACCAGTCAGAAGAGATTGTATAGCACATTGCAAACAGTTCTATTGATTAGGTGTACCTTCTGTGTTCAGACATCCTCACTACCTATAAGAAATAATGCTCAATCTGTAGATTCTCAACTTTCCTTTAATTGGACAATCTGGACAAACTGAAAACCTATCTGTCAAATATTCCTGTGTATTTCCTATCTATGTGTCTAATCATAAGAGAAAAGTAGCAGAACAATACAAAAATTTTTAATTTTATAAGAGCCATTTTTTAGTATTAGCAAAGAGATGCAGATTTTTATTACTGTATGAAAATCTAATGAATTCAAGAATTTCTGGTGTAAAATGTATGTCCCATGCAATACATAGCAAGAAGAATGCATTTTAACATGTGGAGTACTAAATGCACCAAAAAGGCAGGAAGATATTGCAAACTCTTGCCCTGAGGCAAGGGTGGTAGGATAAGTTTCTAAGGTCCTAGAAGAGTGTTAGGGTATCCAACAATAAAATCACCCCAGAACCAGTCTAGTACTCAATGAACATTTCCTCCTCTTAAGAACAATTTATTGTAATGAATAGCCTGTGTTACATTAACAGGATGATGCACTGATCTGTATTTCATCAAAGATGTGCAAAAGTTGCTGTAATCTAGAAGCATTTTAATTTGCTCTGATTTGTGTCTGTGGGTGGGCTACCAGGGATCCACGATCACTTTCAGGTTTTAGGCATGTTTCTACAGTTTTCCTTCTTCTTTCTGATCAAAAAGCAGTACATTATCAATGGCAACTTTTAACCACTTTAGAATAACCTTGAAGTGGCAAATTAAGAGAAATATTTTCAGGGTTAAAAAAAAAAATTTAAAGGCTTCAAATAGCATTTTAATATCAGCATCTTTCAGTTTTCTGTGTTCTCTTTTTACTAGATGCATTCTTACTATTTTGATAGATTTGGAAGTAAAATTATAGTCTTTCAGCACCTCTGGTTTTAACTTCCTCTGTGGTCAATGTTCAAGTTCAATGGCTTAATTTTCACTCCTGAAGTCTTAATTACTGCATATTTTGTCTGGAAAAAGTGCATTTTTCTATTATTTATTCAGGAAGAGAAGAAGTCAAATTGAAAGTGAATCAATTGAGACTTCTTTGGTAAATTTATTTCCTATTTCCTCTTTTATAATTAGCTAGCGATCATGATTAGTTCTTACAGTTTCTCACTTCAGGTTGTTCTAATTTGGATTACAATAGAAAGATATTTTGTATAAGAATTCTGGCTTCCTTTCTAATTAATTCATACCATGTAGTTTCAGAATATGTGAATAATAGAGTCTGCAAAGATAGTGGGTTTATGTTTTCTCACAGGCAGTATAGGAGTGAGTCAGAAAATGAAATATTATATGTCCCACTTTGTGGGATATAATTCTTTTATGGAGCTGAGATTAAATTCAGTTTGGTAGATCCATTGCTCACTCTGTCATAAAATCATCTATTTTTCATGCTGTCTTTGTGTGAACTAGAAAAAATGTTAATTTTCTATCAGTGCACTAGTAATGCACTGTCTCTAGGAGAGTTACCTGCCTTCCAGTCTTTTCTAGAAGGCGAAAGATCTGTCTCTATAAAATGTGAGATGCTTTTAGCAGAAGAAGGGATTTCAGTTCTTTTACAACTATAAAGAAGTCTGCTTACTGGAAGGAAAGACTACGTAAAGATGCCTGTTCTGTGGGCCCTTTCCCTAAAGAAACTGGAGAGCTAGTCACAGGGGATTTGGAGAAGGCTGAGGTACTCAACAACTTCTTCACCTCAGTCTTCACTGGTACGGCCTCTGATTCCACAACTGAAGTCTTGAAGAATGTGGCCGTATACCAGGGGAAGCAAGATCCACCCACTGTGTGTGAAGAGCAGGTTCGTGAACACCTGAGTAACTTGGAGGTGCACAAGTCCATGGGACCTGATGAGATCCACCCACGGGACCTTAGAGAACTGGCAGATGAAGTTGCCAAACCACTGTCCATCATATTTGAAAGGTCATGGCAGACTGGTGAAGTTCCCACTGACTGGAGAAAGGGGAACATAATTCCCATATTTAAAAAGGTAAAGAAGGAGGACCCAGGAAACTACAGGCCAGTCAGTCTCACCTCTGT
>VZTY01006779.1:118502-163366 GCA_013400935.1 Turnix velox | reverse complement strand
ACTAGAAACAATGGATATAAATTAGAGGGGGATAGATTTAGACTAGATATAAGAAAGAAATTCTCTACATTGAGGGTGGTGAAATACTGGAACAGGTTGCCCAGGGAGGTTGTGGATGCCCCATCTCTGGAGGTGTTCAAGACTAGGCTGGACAGGGCACTGGGAAGCCTGGTCTAGTGGGAGGTGTCCCTGCCTATGGCAGGGGGGTTGGAACTTGATGATCTTTAAGGTCCCTTCCAACCCGAACTATTCTATGATTCTATGATTCTATAACTGTCTTTGTGATGGCCACCTCAAATGAGGAGCTGACATTTTCATCCCTATAGGAAGAAATGAAGGAGGACAAAAAGAAAACTTAAGCCATGATGAGAATTCATAGCAAGACGGGATGTCAGAGGGATATCCCAGAGAGATGTCTGTCTGATGGGTGTCCAAACTGTTGCCCTAGTGCTACTTGTGGTTATCAAGCAATTTAAGCATACCTTCCATTCTAGATTGTGCCAACTGTTCAGCAGCAACTGGATAGTCATGGGCTGCTGGTTCTTTGCTTCCCTGGTTGTGAGAGGAACCAAAGCAGCAGCAGCCAGCAAGGCCAGTGCTGCTGGGTTGTCCTAGGGTCATGCTGCATGTCCTTCCCAGGTTGGAAATGCAGTCTCTGGAAAGTCATTGTCAGTCCTGGTTGTCAATGTTTTTATAAGCTCCCTCTCTAATCCTTGAGGTTTGTGCCTTTTAACATTTGAAATGCTAAAGCGTGGGGTTAGATAAAAAAAATTCCCTGTAAATTGTAAAGGAAATTTTCCTGTAACATCAAGATTGCTCCTCAACCCCCACTCTCCAACTACCACTTGTGGTTCTCATTTCGGTACCTGAGTGATACATGGGGATTTGACTGCTCTATAAGAGCCTTGCTTCTTATAGCTTTCCTGTTTTTCTACTCTGATTAATTCCTTTTCTTTTCTGAATAAGAAAGAAAACTTCTACTGTCCTTTACTTTTTTAATAATCTTTTTCCCTTTTTTTTGGTTCAGTTTGCCATACATCTCCACCTACCCTCTTCCCACATTTTTCTTGACTGTTCAGCTTCTCTTTCTATGGTGCACTGGGCTGTTCATGTCACTGTTTTGGGTTTTTTTCAGGTCTTTTCACTACAACAAAAATCCATTGAGGCAAAGAGTATGTTTCCTATCACTGCCTTCAATACTTTCTATTCTATTGTAAATTGTGAGAGAAAACTCCAGAAAAACTTCTTGCACCTCTGAATGGAAAATGGCAGATGTAGCAGAACAAAGAGTAGGGAAGATGCATAACTTGGCCACAGTCACACAGCAAAGTGCTGACAGAGAGAAGAATAGAAACCAGGAGTCCCGGTTCTCAAGCCTGTGTTTAGACCAGTAAACTGCAATTTTTCCATGGTGTTATCTTGAAATTTCAAAGACAGAATGACATGCTGTTGTAAAACTGATAATAGAGAAATACCATGAGGGAAGCACTATTTATAAATAGGAGGGTGGGAAGGCGTACTCCATGCTGAATGCCATAAACAATGAGGGCCACAGGACTAAGGGAAATATTCTGATGTTTGTGTGCTGTGGAAAGTTTTATTTAAACACAAACATTGCTAATAAACATGGATTTATATGTTTTCTTTGATCAATGAACTCTGATAGGTTTTAAACATCGTCCATATCTCATTTCTGTGTGTCCAAAAAGAGAGAAATAAGGACCAAGATGCGCACTTGTAAATCTGCTGCAGTCTCATTTTTGTATGAGTTTATGTTAGTAACACAAATTAAGAGATTTTTTCTAATACTATATGGGACTGTGTTTTCAGACAAAAGGGGCCCAAATTACACTAGTTAAAAATTTGTCTAAGGACCTTATCTTAGATTTTACTTATAGGAAATAGATAAATATACAGGTAGAGAAATGAACATTTAGTTTTACAACCAGATTGAAAGCCTCCTGAAAACAACTGAGGGCAAAAAATATTAACAAATAGACTGAATTTTGTCTCGGGTCCCAGAATAGAGGCTATATGTATAAGAAAGTACTAAAATCAAAGTCAATAACTAACACATTTTTTCCTACATTTAGTCCTTGTCTTGCTTTATCCTCAGAAGCAAAAGAATGGATATGTTTTATTTGAATTAGTCCCTTATCTTTCTTATGTATATATTTTTATGACCCCAGAGGGGTGGATATTATATCCCAGGGATGTTGTTACTGTTTATTCTCCTATTCTGGCTCACAGACTTTTGTTCTTTACTCAGTACACTCTAAATTGCCTGTTCATCTGTGTCTTTCACTGCCTCCATTACTTCATGCTGTTTACATAGCAAAACAAACTCTATAACATCCCAGGGGCCCAATGCTCTTACCATAGAACACCAATGGGTCTAATTGACAACAGGATGTGCCTGTGCTTTATGACAGGGGAACCAAACCCTCATCACAACCAGCCAAGCTGAAGCAATAAAGCTCAGACTTCATTTTTTCACTCCTTGGTCCTTGAGAACAGGAATCTCCGGTTATCAGTATTCCAGTTTACCTTTAGCATGATTCCTAATGTACAATAATGAAAATTAGTGTCAACATTTATACCAGCTCAATTAAGCCATTAATCTCATTGAAACTACTTTCAACAAGTTTAAGGCCATTCCTTGTTAATTTCTAAGGCTTATTGTGAGGATATCCCTTTATTTTAGAACCCTCCATGCTGTTAGTGATTCGAAAGTCCCCTGACTGATATCCTTGCTTGAGTCTAGTGTTTAAAGCCATTTACAGCTGGATCACTTTCTATTGTTATGCTGTTCTTCCTCCGCTCTGTATGGAAGGTGGAGGAGCCTTGTTTTACCACTCTTTTCTTAATGAGGGACACAGAAGATAATGCAAAACTAACTGAGCAGACAGAAAGCAATTCAACTCTTTCCTTGAAGTTCCACTTGAATAAAAATTATTTTGTTCACGGGAAGAAAGTGACCCCTGTGAGAAGAATCTGAAGGGAACTTCTAGGTCAAGCCTTGTGGCTTGAGGTAACAGTGACCAGCACTAGTGGGACAACCAGCTTTCTCGGTTTAGTCACTTATCAGAGCTGAGGAGGAAGAAGCATTTCATTCCCACACGTACATGAAGGACTAAAGACAGAAACAGACAGCAGATACCAGGCTACAGGAACCACCCAGTAAAAGTCTGCATTTGTTGTTGAAATGGAATCATCACCATCCCTATAGAAGGCAGTCATAGCCTAGCAAATAACTCTGCCTGACCGAACCACTGCTCTTTCATTCCCTCCAGTCTTTCCTTTAAAAAGTTTCTGTTCCCTCCCACTCCTAAATTTACTCTTCTGCCCAAGAAGGCTGCAGAGTCAGGAGATGGGAGATCTGTCTCCAAGAGGGAAGTCAATAATAAATAAAAGAAGTGACCAAACAAAACTTTGGTAGCTTGACCAGCAGTTCAGCACGTGCAGAGAGAACAGGGCAGCATGGAAATATCACCCACTCAGCTGTGACTGATTGCTCTAACATGCACTCTGACCTCTTCATAGAACTCTCCCTTCAGCGTTCACCACTTGTTTCTTTGAAATGAAGCAGTGGAGTCTGTGAAAATGGATTATTTTCACCAATAAAATTGCCCTTCATGTGTATGTGATGCAACAGAACAATCTATCGTAATAACTTGTAGATAGTGATATTACAATATTACTGTATTACTATTACAACTGCTTTTACTTCAGTTGTTGCTGATTCCATAAGAAAAAAGGCCTAATAGAATGATAATAGCAGGGTACTGAATGTGTTCAGTATAAAATACCACTTTTCTGTTCCCTAGTAGGAGCCTTCCCTGAAAGTCAAGTATTTCATCGCATCCTCTCTTTGCAGGTGGAGGCTGGAGCTATATATGTAATGATAGTCATTTTGCTATACAAGTTGTGTAGGACAAATACTACGAATATTTTGAGCAAAGGAACAAGTTTACTGTGAGGATGTACATGTACGTTACTGCTTACTAGCTGTCAGCACCCTTGAGTGTAATGATACTCCAGATGGGTGAGTTACTCATGAATTGGGGCAGTTTCATCAGATTGAAGGTAGAGTTCAACTTGTATTTTTATCTTCTAGCAGCAACATTGCCTTTCCTCTCTCAGCCCTGCAAGTGACATTGCAGTACCATGTATGAACAGTCAAGGCAGAGACTGGAGCAGTAAATGCTGCTTAATAGTCTGGAGTATATAGTGACTTAATGTGTGACTGAATCCCATGCCTCAACATTGCAGGTCCAGTTTAGGGACCTTGACAGTTGTGATGACAATTCTGGTATGAATTGTGTTCTTAAAGACATGTCGGAAATGATGTTCATCCACTCCTTGTGGAAAGAAGAAGAAAAGCATGGTGAAATTGTGTAATATTACTCTTCCTGGGTTTTTTGGCTGTTGCTGTTTTATTCTGAAGAGTATGAACTACAGGTTCTGCAAGTGAACAAACCCATCTGTTTCAACCTGCTGCTCAATACTCAGTACAGTTTAGCGAGCATTGTTTTGAGCAGCTGGCAATTAAACTGTATCAGTCTGCTGTAGTTTTGAGTGATGGTGTCACGATCGCATGCTGACATTGTTGACATCTCTCTTTTTTCTTTTTTTTTCCTGCAGTCAACTGTTCTACTGTTAAGGTGTGTCAGTGATGACAGAGGAGTGAGTCAGCTCTAGAAAGGAAGCAATAGAGCTCCTTCTGTTTGGAGTAACACAGCATGTGTATCCAGGTGCATCAGTCAGTGACTGAGCAGACAAGCATTCTGTTTTACTGTGTCCATTTCTGGACCCTTCACTACAAAAGTAGGCATTATGGTGTTGGAGCAGGTCCAGATAAGGGCAAGAGACCTGGTGAAAGGACTGGAACACAAATCTTATGAGGAGTGGCTGAGGGAGCTTGGGGGTTTTCAGCATGGAGAAAGAAGAGGTTGAGGGGAGACCTTATTGTTCTCTGCAAGTACCTGAAAGGAGGTTTGAGAGTGACGAGGATCGGTCTTTTCTTTCAAGTAACAGACAATAAGACAAGAGATAACAGCCACAAGTTGTGCCAGGGGAGGGTTAGCCTAGATCTTAGGAAAATTTTTTACACTGTAAGGATTGTCAAGCATTGAAACAGCCTGCCCAGGGAGGTGGCAGAGGCATTGTCCCTGGAGGTACTTAACAGATGGGCAGACTTAGTGCTTAGAGATAGGATTTAAGGATGCCTCTTGTCAGAGTTAGGTTGGGCTTGGTAATCAGAAAGGTTCGTTCCAACCAAGGCAATTCTATGATTCTGTTTTATAACTGAATGGAGAAACTATTTCAATAATTCTGTCTTTTTACTTCCCAGAGTAAAAAGGACAAGTGTACTCTTTGTGCTCTCTTTCTTTGGCTGTTAGAGAAAGCACTGTCTGTCAATCAAGAAGAAAACTTCCAATTGTGTAGTCAGTTAGAATAATTTCATTAATAACATGTGTTTACTACTGGGAGAAGCAGACTCAGTGTGCTGAGATTTTGTTTGTCAGTCAGTCATTGGAACCCCACTGTTAATAGCATACAATGGTTTGTGGTTATGCCACAATTTAACCCAGGTTTAAAAATACAAACTAGAGCCTTGGTGGTCTGCTGAGAGCAGCGAGCAAAGCAAAGGTATTGGTGGAACCTGCCTTGTGGGGTGCTGGCTTGGAATACTGTGTGAGCTAATCAAATTTATTAAATCATGAACTAGAATGTGCACACTAGTAAGTGTGGGTGGGTGCACCCAGGTTAGGCTTCATTTTGGCTGTGTTCTTCAAGGAGGAAGAAAAGCAACTCTTTGGCCTCCTTTCCACAGAGACAAATTGGAAACAGATATCAACTAGATTTTGGGATCTCTGTCAATCTAATAAGAAAACGGTATTTTTTTTTGTTGTGGGTTTTATTTATTGGTGTATGGAATGGCTTAGAAAAAAGTGAAGGGTCTTGAAAACTGAGTATATTTGATGCATATGTGCATTGTCTTATCAAATTGCACCCTATTTGCCATTTTAATAGTGATATTAAAGGCAGAACCTATAACTCAAAAATAACAAGAGCTGAGTGTGATTGCCAGAAAAGGGAGAGGCATTTGGCTACTGAGGAAAAGAACACTAGAGAGATGGTTGTGTGTCTGTATGAATCTTGACCTGCTGGCAAAGATAGAAAGAGACAAAGTGAATAACTATCTATATTATAGCTAGAATATGGATGGTAAGCCAAAATTCCTGTGTACAGCAGTACTGTGGAAAGTATCATTCATAACTGTAAGACTTGTAATACTCTGAGAAGAATATATTAATCTCCAGAGAGAATTAGATCCATTTCTCCATGTTACTTTGCAGTCCAAGACATTTGCAGTAACCTCTTCCAGGTTTAGAGCAATGTAAGTTATATATTTAAATAACAACTTTAGGATAAAATAAATCCCATTAATTTATTTTTGAATAATGTAGCATTAGCCTTGATTATTTTATTCCATATAAATATTTCATAGTTTCATTTATCCTAATCACTCAACTGGACAAATTGCTGCAATTTTGAAATGCTAAACAAATTCATTCATACAGGGAGTGTAGAATTTATAATTTTTTTTTTCATGTTATTGATATTTATATGCACTGATATGTTTATTGCTATATTGTTTTACTAAAAAATTTAAGTTAATGGGTTGAGATTTGATGCAGATATTTGTACTAAGCACTAATCTTGGTATTTTTTGTGTGTTCAGGGCAATGTTATACCTAACTCTGACAGTGAGCTGAAATCATCTTCTGCTCATCCATTCATATTCCATGGAGAATCCTTCCTTTTTGCCCTCATGCCCCATTTCTACCACTCACAATGTACTCCACAACGTGCTATTTTTTCTGATTTTATGAGAGCTAGAGGGGAGCTTTGGAACTGCACAGCATCTGGGACTGCTTAAACTGTAGCAAGGAAGCAGAAGACAAGTGCTAATAAGAGGTGAAGAGGTGAAGGCTGAAACATCCTTACACACAACTATAAATCTGCACCTACTATAATTATTAAAGTCAGTGGAAATACTGTATGTGGTGGCCTTTTGGGATAAGACTACTATAAACATCTCCTCCCTTGCAATAACAGTGAATTATCTTTTTTAAAAAAAGAAGCCTGATGCTTGAAGCTTATTTGCATTTTGTCTGCATTACGTCTGTTCTTTCAAAGGACATTTAACTGATTTTTCTGAGTGGTAAACGTTCCTGTGTAGTGGCAAATAAGCAGCATTTCATCCTTGTAAGTATTTCTGAAGGAGTGTTTTTAGTAAAATGGGGTGGAAGATTCAACGGGTTAATTCCTCTTCTGAGATGTAATACCACTTATATATTTCAGTATTTAAATTAATTGGAATGCCCATGAAAACCCAGCACGGTGCAATGACTGAAATGCAGTATTAGCAACTCCAAGTTAGAAGTCAATCAAACATGCAGATATACATATTGCAGACAGGTTGGCACAGGCAGCATCACTGGTGCAGGGTGGTAGGACTTTTCATTTAGGGAAATTCCGTGACCGTCACCAGAGTTTGCAGTGGTACTTAGATATCACAAGACCTTATTTGTCAGTTCTTCTATAAAAGCCTCATAGTTGAAAACAGATGTCATGCTGGTGAGCAATATACTTGATCCCTGATACCCATTCCACTAGGGTCACTCATTCTTTCCACAACATGTGTTGACCATTCCCTTCCTTTTCTTGTAAACAGTATAAAACCATGGCTGAGGCACAGGCTTGTAAGCAACTACAGCTAATGCCAAATTTAGGAATTTCTGCATTTTAGGTCCAGTGCACCTCTGTCCAGTCAGGCAATTCTCTGTCTTCCTACTAAAGTTCTGTCTTATGGTATAGAGAGTGTTCTAAATGAAAAGATGAGAGAGACTGAGAAAGAAAAAGGAAGGAAAGAGGGCATAGGCTTGGCTAGACTTGAAAAAACATGGATGTATTAATCACCATTATTCTTGACACTTGAGCTGTATCCATACTGCAGAAAAACCCACAATCTTAACTTGGGACTGACTGAGGTGATCTAAACCGCAAAAACAAAAAAATTCCAAGCAACGAATTCAAAAAACGAAATTAATGTCTCAGGTTCAGCTCCAGACACTTTACAGGATCTGAATTTTTTCAATTCTCCAATAGATTTATGTGGTAGATTCAGCCCATTATTGTAAGTGGGAGCCTGCCTATGAGTTAGCATTTTTCATCAATTTACATTTCTCTTTGTTGTTTTCATGTGCTCACACTTTTAAAGAAAAAATAATGCTTTTTGACTGCAATTTTCTGAAGTTTGCACACTGCTACCAGTTTGAAATTGCTAGTTGCTGAAAACGTGTACCTCTAAAAGATGCGAATGAATGGGTGCTTATCCTCAGTTAGCTGCAATTGCAGCCAAGGCTAAAACATGTTTACATGGCAGTGTGCATGGTAAATTGGTGCTCTGTGCATATTATCTCATCCTGCACAGGCAGAGCAGGGGCTCAACTTCCCACATTGCTGTTGCCTATTGATACAGTAGGTTTTATTCTGGCCTACACAGATGTGTACTTTAGGGTTGTTCAATATCAAGGAAAAAAGAATGTCAGTTAGGAGTCATTTAGTGGCACTTGGTATAGAGGTTTTTTTTATGTTGGTGTTTTAGAAGCTGGGCTCATCTCCAGTGTCAGTGACTTCATATAAAGTGAATTCCTAGTTGTGTGTCATAGCTTGGCTTTTGGTAGGACTACATTAAAAGACAACATCAAGTACAAGTAGGGAAAGACAGCATTTCCTTCCTTTAACATTATGCCATCAAAGCCTCCATTGCCCAAGAATCCAAGGAAGTCTGATCACCACTCAGACATACACACATCTTTTAGGTAGGTAACACAATTTTGAGGATCTTTTCTCCCCTGTGAGGTGAAAAACATTAAAAATTACATTGGATTCTGGATACATATCAAGGTGAATGTTCAGACTATCCATGTCACTGTTTCTACACCCTCCTCTACATGAGCAGCTACCAATTTTGATGAGGAAAAGTTGCCACTATAGATTTACTGTTGTTCCTATAGCTTTGTAGCCTTGCTCCTATCTGTAGCTGTATCAAATGATCTAGAGCAACTGTCTGGAAGCTGACCTTGTGTACTTTTGTATACAGTATGCATGTATATATTTATTTATTATACAAACACACACAAGTATATGGAAAGCTCAGTGGAGAGTTTTTACTTTTAATTCTAGGCAGTGAGCAGCTGCCATATGCTCTCACTCTAATGTGGCTATGAATAATACAGAAGTTTCTAATCTTTCTAATTTCTTTTGCCAATGACAAAACAAATAACATGTTTCAGGTTGCTTTGTGAAAGAAGAGAGAGTGAAATCTTTTAGTTGAAAGGCATCTCGGAGCTAATATATTTAGTAGGGTCTGAAATGGAATTGAGTGGGGGGAACACCAAGCATAGTTATATAATCTGTGGTGTTCAACTCAGTAT
This sequence comes from Turnix velox, assembly GCA_013400935.1. Lineage (NCBI taxonomy): Eukaryota > Metazoa > Chordata > Aves > Charadriiformes > Turnicidae > Turnix > Turnix velox. The sequence goes on along the minus strand of VZTY01006779.1, from coordinate 153,857 downwards.
TAGCATAAACAGGAGTTTGGTTTTGGTGGGTTTTTTTACCACAATTGATTCTTATATTTGTCCTCTGTTTTGCACATTATATTAATTTCGTAATTAGCATTCCTAGAAAAAGAGCAGAATGTACAGAATTTGGATTCCATCATCAGCAAAACTACAGGTTATTCTCCCAAAGTTGTGACTGTTTGTGTGATTGTAACAAACAAACAAAAAAAAGGTAAGTATATCAGAACCAGTCTTATGCAAAAAATAGTTCTCAACATCTGTGAGGACAGATTTTCACATAGCACATGGTACAAGAGATCTGTGTTGCATTTGAAACTTCATTCAGTTGCAGGTGGCCTACTTTTAGGGCTTCAGGAGCAGCAAACACATTCTTTTTCTTCCACATTTCATGGCATCCCCATTTCTGAATTTCAAAAATTCACAATTTTATTTTTAAAAAATCCATATTTGGTTTATGCATTTCAACAAGAATATTTTAATGTAAGAAGTCCATTCAGAAAGTGGAAAAAGGAGCTCAAGACTCAGCCAGGTGCACAATGATGAAAAAATACAGGATCTGTAGGACTTGAGACTTTCTTGCTGTTTTTAAAGTTCCACAGTTGAAGATTCAGATGAACATCTATCATAGTATTTGTATATGATTTTATGTTAATTGGATAAACAGGGAATTTGGAATACAGAAGGAGTATGAGAACCTGGTCATGTGACGTCTGAAATGTTGTGCTAGCACAGCAACACAGGGACATACATTAATGCCTGCCAACTTTCATTTTCTCATTTTTTCAACTTATTGTCAGTAACATAACTCCACCAACTTGGTATTTAGGATCACACATCCAGGAAGGGCTTCTTCACCACTTCATGCCTCTGTCAGTTCACCTGTAATGAGGGGCATCCAGTGTACCTCCGAAAGGTAGGCAGATGTCTTGCTAAAGGACTTGGCCTTTGATGAAAGAAAACATACCCATCTAGTTTTACCTCTCTAAACTGTTAATGTGTCCTGGCTCTATATAACATGGAGAGAATTAAGCAGGCAGTTATTTGCCACCTGTGGCAGGTTTAAATGGGACCAGCCAAGGCCTTGATACATATGTAAGAAGTTCACTTTTATTGGAGATATATTAATGTTCTGTGGTGAATATCACTAAAATATGTTGAAGTATGTGTCAGGGGTAAAATGCTTATGTTCTTTTCTGGTTTGGCTCCAACTACCTTTCCCCTGTGTCAAAACAATTAGCCATAGATAGCAAGGTGGTTCCACACTGTTCCCGTAGCCCCAGTTTGTACTAGGAGTTTGCACACACAGAGTAATGTTTGACTAATAATTCTAATTTATAAACCATCAACAATCCTAAAAACAGATTAGCTAGCGAGGACTTTTTGTGACAAATACCATGGCACTTTTCCATGCTGAACCACATAAAAGGACTCTGGGTCAGAAAAATGCATTCATTTAGGATCAAGTCTAGCAGAAGTCCCACGATTGCCAATGGAACAAGAATAACACCCCTGTTGCCAGACTTTTTCTAGGCGGTGGGTGGCCATGGATAGAGTACTGTCCCTTCCCCCATCAACATACTGTCTGTGTTACAAGTTGATTTCTGTTGAAGTCCAGCCGCTCCACAGTCTCAGGATAGTTGGCTATCAGCCTGTGCTTGCATTCCTACCTCAACTGCAGGGGCTCTGACAGCAAAGGTAACCATGATAGTTAACTTCATTCCTGGTATGGCACAAGTCTGGTGGAAAACCTTAACAACTTATACTATCTGTCACTGAGTTTTGTGAACAAAGCACACAGGGAGCTCTAAGCCATCTCTGTCACCTGCCTGATGCTCAGGTTTCCAATTAAGAAAGAACTCTTAAGAAAATCTAAGAAATTAATGTGTGCCAGAAGTCACCCTTACTTATTCAGCAAGCCAGAGCTCTTGAGAAACATAAGCAGCAAGGTTCCTCTGAGCCAATATCATGATGGGTACAGCCTCTTTTCTTTGAGCACAGATGAGAAGAGCTATTTACAAGCTGTAGGGAGAGCCACAAGTGCCCAAGGGAACTTTACTCTGCAAGGTCAGTGCAGAGCAGGCAGAGCAAGGCAAAGAACTTGAGAAATCTCCTATGGAAACCAGTGAGTGTTTTAGCTTCTTAAAGGCAAGAATCAGAAAACTGATGGACTTGACCCATCTGTTTGGTTCACCAACCTGAATATGTATTCTTCTAATCAGAATGCTGTTTTCCAGCCAAACAGGGCTTTCTCATCAAACAAGGGGGAAAAAAATGCTCCAAGACAACTACTGAATAATTTAAATAGAAGCATAATTTTGGAAGATGATGAAAGTTAAGAAAATGAGAAGGGACCAGAGGCACAAAATATTATATTTGCCAGGTCCAATATTTACTTCCTTTAGTTTCAGAGCTATATTGTGATGGGTGGATGAAGGTAAATGAACCTTATTTATAGTAGTTTTATGTAAATACAGAAGTGCTTTTCCAGGACCTACATATATTCACCAAATATGAAAACTGTTGTAAATTATTACAGTAAAAATGTCAGAAGCTTCCCTGAGATCAGCAAAGAAAAAATCCTTGGCTCTTCAAACCCAGCTATATAGCCCCATCTCATATGTTAATGTCTTTACCCTCTGCTGAGACACACATCCACAAAGGCACGGAATGAGCTTAGCAGCATATCCTGAACATCAACACCTCTGGATGTTTTTATGTTAAAGGGGAAATTTAAGGCCCACTCTCATTTCTTTTGATGCCAGCTTCTGTCTTTCATGGGCACAGTCATAAAATGCATAGACTTCAGTGATGACTTTTCTGTCAAGCTGCTTCAGACTTTTGCCAGAAGGGTGGGTCCTATCCATCCCTTCCTGTATTTGCTTCCAGCATTTGTTCAGATGTATTACATGCTTCCCTAGCTACAGGGTACTGGCAACAATGAATTGATGTAGAAAGCTAACTACTTCATGTTGCTGCAGAGTGACTGCTTAACTGCATCATATAATACAACATCTATCTCCCTTTCTTCACTGGTACCAGCCTTTTTAGGAATGCACAAAGTACAAAATACTGGACAACGTATTTTTGGGGACAGTGAGGACATACTGATGTGAGTTGCATGTGTGGGCTACCCAAAAGAACCCAAAAGCAGCCAAATTTGCCCCACGGTCAGTTCCCCAGGCCAGCACAGTTCTTGCCTATTGCTGGAGCTTTGTTTCCTTCTCATGTGCCCTTGGCCTTAGTATAAAAAACTCCTTCAGTTGGGCACAGGCATGAGAGTAGGTGTCTCACACTGTGCTCCACTTACACTTAGCTGATGATTGCTCTAGGCTAGTGAGAGGAAGAGGAGGAGAGAAGAGAAAAAAAGCCCGTGAGCAGAAGCTGCGGGAGCTGCCAAGAAAAGACCCTCCACCAAGTTCTGTGTCCCGGATCTGCAGCCTGTCTCACAAAGCTTCACACAGTCCCTTGATGGTCTTCCCTGCTGAGCAGAGCTGTCTTCCCTGCTTACCTTTGATCATAAGCAATGCTTTAACTTGCGTTTTGTATTATGTCTTGCTACAAAGATGTATACGACGTGGGCGAGATTCAGATGTGCTTTCACGTTCCTTTTGGAAGGATGTTGAAAAATCAGAATGTAGCCATAAGACTCAGTTCAGATTAATTTTTTTCTTTTTGTTAACACTATCTAGGACTCGCAGTACACAGGGCATTATGGAACAAAGTTAATAGCATGACATTTAACTATACCTTTCAGATAGCCTGTAAATTGATTTCTAATACCTGTAATTTTTAATTTGTCTTCTTGGATGCAGTGGAAAATGTGAGTTTTGTGCTTTTTCTGTATAATCTACATCATCATAAATAACAGGCAGATCTGAAGTACTTTAAGTACATCAATATGCTATTTTAAACAAATTGGTAAAAATACATAGCTTATAGTGTCTAGTTGTTTTTACTTCTTTCAAGGGTAAGATTTCTCCTGCCTGCCTAGTTTTTTATTTTGTCTGAGTTTAAAAATTCTTCATGTATTCACACTGCACCTCAAATAGGACTTCAAAGTCAGAATGAAATCTAGGTGAAGAAAACAAGGATGAAAAAAGCCTGTGGGGCATTGCTACTTACTGCAGGCTTCTGGGTTTATATAGTTTCAGTAGACTTTCAACCAAAATTTCTTTCTGTGATAGGTTTGACACCAAAAATCCTACAAAATCTCACAAGAAAACATTCTTTGAGTTGATATTTAACATGGCAGTAACTTTTCAATGCACCAAGAAGACTTTCTTTCAGGTAGAATTTGTTGCTCGTAGTCAGTCTTCATGACTGCTGTAGTATGTTTATTACACACCGTTTAAAAAACTGCTGCTTTTTTGGGGATTATATTAGTATTGTGCATTATATAAATAACTGATAAAGTGTATAAACCTAATGGTTGTTAAATTTGTCTACTGATCTGATAAAAATTAAGCAAATTTCCCTCTTTTAGAGGTTAAAAGCTGGTTTCTCTGAGGAAGGGCACTGCTCTCGCATAGATTTCTGAGTGTTTCTGAGCCCCTTTGCATGCAAGAGGACCTGGGGTGTTTCATCATAAGCATCAGTCATAGAAATGAAAAGTCCTGGATGTATTAAAAGATGGTGTGGTCTCTTAGTCAAAAAAACCGCAACTGGTATTCTTGAAGGTTCTGCTTCAGTGAGCCCTTCACACATCACACATGGAACCAGTAAAGGAGCACTGTTTCTTTCTTGAAATGGGCCATGCTGTTTCGTTTGAAACAACATGTGTTTCTGCTGGGTGTTCTGTGGTTCTGTCTCAACAACATTACTCAGAGCTCAAATACAGCAGGTATCAGCCAAGGAACTTTCAAGTATCTTAGGGACAAATAAATCATGTTTTTCAAGAGACACACATTTCTTTCAAAGAGATACGCAACTGTACATCTGAGGTGTGTCAGGCTTGAAAGAAGTAGTTTAATCTTCTCACTCTTCTGAAAATCGAGATGCCAAAGGACTTCCAATAACAACTTAAAGCCACAGGAGAGGGTTTGAGGCCTCTGTCCATGTATCCGAAGATTATAAACCCCATCCCTTTTCCCGTGTCTGTACCGCTGGTGACCTCTAGTGCCCAAGAAAGAGAACGCGGATTCAAACTTTCTCCAGAACATTTCTTCTCAAGAACGTGAAGCACAGAATTGTCCTTTTCTTCAATGCTAAAAATTCTGACATCGTCTTTCAATAAGCAGTATTCTAAATACAAAGTAGTAATATAGAAACTCAATGTACTAGGGGAAGCAAAAAGATTTATGTTACCTGTAAAACTATAGTAAATTATGTATTTTGTAGAAATGAATACTGGGCAAAAATATTCACACTTGGATCATCTGTTTGGGGCGTTTGTTGCATCCTCACTCTGTGAAATGGAACCAAAGCAATATTGGAAATGTTTTGTGTCAGCCACTGCAGACTGCAGTGAAGAGGCTCAGTGTGGCCTCTGAGTCATGTGTGAGGCTTTGGTAGATAGTGTTGATATTAACCATTTAGCTGAGAAAATGGGACATCTGAGTACCTGTTCAAGGACAACAATGGTTCAGAGATTGAGATTTTTGTTATTGTGACATGAGATCAGGATGTTGTTTCCAATGGAAAGGCATAAAAACAGGATACTGTCTCTCATATATTTCCTTCACAAATGATGTTGACTGGTGATCAAACTGCAAACCAGTTTGGAATAACATGGCTCTCCTGTCACATGTAGAAGCAATGGGCAGTTATAAAAATCCAAGCACTCCACAACACTTAGGCAAAGTTCCTTGGTAGTTCTAACTTAATTATAGAATGGTTTGACTTAAAAGGGACTTTAAAGATTATCTAGTTGCAACCCACTGCCATGGGCAGGCACACCAGGTTGCTCAGTGCCTCATCCGTGGCCTTAAACACTTCCAAGGAAGGGGCATCCACAACTCCTCTGGGCATTCTGAAGGAGTGGATCTCTCTTGGAGTGGATCTCTGTATGTCACCCTGACTTTGAAATAATGAGAAATTTTCCATGGCTAATGTTAACTTGGTGGTACACAAATAATTCGTGTTTAACAGTGTTAGTAAGTATTAAACTATGCTCTGAGAAAAGCTCACTAGAGAGAAGCAGTAGAAAACCATATATGAAGGAGTGAATACTGAATGGATGCTTAGCAGGTGTGCATTGTAATAGTCTCCTTCCCAGACTGCACCCTGACCAACAGCAAGGAGAGTTTTGCTCTCTCATCAATCCCACCATTCTTAAGCATTTTCCAGCACAGCAATCCAATTTTAGAAGAAAGACTCACAGTAGTCTCCTTCTTGGTGGTCAGGGACACTGTCAAGGTGGACTCAAGTCTTCTCATGTTAAAAAAGGAATTGAATCTGAGAGTGCTCCAAAAGGTAATCGGCTACAAAAGAGGTGTAATTATGTTTTAAATGAGAAAGATCCTGAAATGGATTCTTATTTGAAAATCTTGAGGAAATGAAAGCATCTTCCTGCAGTCAAGTGTCTGGCCACAGAGAGGCTCAGTGTTGCAGTGCTATGGGCACACATTACTATTGCAGAATGAACATTTCCTATGAGATGGAAGCGTGCAGCTTCTGTAGGTTGCCACTGTGACATCAACACATAGACTCCTTCTGCAGAGTTCTGGTGTTTTCTCTGGAAGTCAGATGCCTAAAACTTGTAACTGTTTCAACTGTTTGTTGGGTCCATCCTGAGAGGGCCGATGGCCAAGGGTCTAGTAACTTCGACACTGCAGTTGCTGAGCATCTCTTGAGGAAAAGAAAGTGCATGTATGAGTAAGAAAGGAAAAGAGAGGGTGAGAAGAAAAGGAGGTGTATAATAAATATAAAATATGCCAAATCCACTTACATAGAGAGAGACATAAGTGCAATCTTAAAATCTTTATGTTGGGTGGCAAAACCAATTACATCACCTAATTTCTGATGTGGTTTGATTACTATGGGTGGTGAACATAAGCCACCTAGCTACAACCTTCTAAGCACTCTTCAACTTATATAAGAACTTAACAGGACATAAAATTACAGTAGCTGCCTGTATACAAAGTATAGCAAAACTTTGGAATAGGAGAACTTTTTTAATTTCAGTAAAGGCATAGGAAACAGGTAGAATCTTAATTCAAATGTGAGCAGAACCTTCTAAAGCTAAACATTTTTATCCCATTATCATGTTGGCTGTGGTCCTCGGACTACAGTGTGTAAGGTAGCCTTCCAGAGTGCTGCAGACATTTCCCAAGGAACACAAGAGGCAGACTTCTGGAAGTAGAAGAGGGGTGCAACTTAGTGCCAGTTTGTATAGATTCATGTATCACAGAAAGGGAGGTGCCACAGTTAGCTCCTTTGTCCCTGAGAGGATTCTCAGGAGATACTTCCTACCTTTAAAATCGTGCTAGTGACTAGATCATCCATAGGCTGAGCCTCAATGAGAGTAAAAATCACTTAAGTACTCATTATAAGATCTAATATTTCTGGAACTTTTATATGTTTTCCATTGGAATCCAGTTTTCTTGTAAGTGCAGTTTGACTGAAAAAAACCCACCAAAACAAACAGGTAAAAATGTAGCATTTTAGGGGATGTAGAAAACGTATCAGTTGACAGTCTCAGCCATCACAGGTTTCTAAGGATATTGAAACTCTATTTGCACCCAGCTTGACCCAAAACATGGAGGTATTAAGTTATATTAATGAGCAGGGGAAAATAAGATTAAAAATCTTCTTCCTCTTTTAAACCATAATTAAAAATTGTAATTTAAATCAGTCTTTCCTGAGCAATCAGTAAACCTCTGGCTAGCAGAAGGAGCACGATTTGGATTACAAGTCCTACGCCGCTTCTCTATGGGTCACAGCAATGTAGACCCAGAGGTGTCCTGTGAAGACCAGGGTTGAGCATGGGGAGCATGTGTTTAGGGAGTCTCTGTCACGTTCTGTTCTTCTGAATAACTTAATCTTCCTGAAAATTTGAAAGAAAGTTTTCAGGCCATCAAAAGCTATGGACACTTGCTAAACTCTGTTTTTATTATTCTGTTCCACCTAGACATTTGAGAAGAACAAATTAGGCCCAAACACCAATTTTGAATAGATTAAATTTAAGAATGTTGCAGCCATGAATAAAAATAAGTTTTTTACTCTTAAAATGTTCCTACTAAACATCTGGGAAATCTTAGGTTAAAAATAGTGCAGCAGGCACAATGGAAAATCCTTGAGAGCAATGACAGCTCTGATTTCACATATATTTATAATCCTGCACTTTGTTTATTTTCTTGGGATTTCTGAATTTGACAGAGACAGGTATCTGAAAATAACAGACATGCTAGCTGTCAGCTTCTCCTTAAAATGTGTAGTCAATAGATCAAAGGAACTAAAACATAAGAGGCTCAATGTTATTCTCTGTTACCAAATGCAGAGAGAATGAAGAGTTTTCATATATGAGCATAAGTGTAATGCTCATATGTGAAAAAATAAATAACTGACAGTCTCTCACTTCAGCAACTTGCATGTGGTGTTGAATTCAAGCTCCTACCTGCAGCCTGTGAATGAAGGACTATGCTACTGTAAAACAAACATGCAAGCAACATAAGCCACGCTGTTACTACAGGAAGTTACTACTGTCAGATGGTTTAGTGGTTAGTTATCACCAGGCCTTTGAGAGATCCTCTCTCAATAAATGCGATCATTTGCGGAATATCTTCAAGAGAATTTAATTCAATATACATATAAATTTCTGTCCCTGTAGGTGTTACAGGGAATCCATAGTTTTGGTGGGTAGGAGAAATAGGACAGACCTAAATGGAACAAAAAATGCTTTGAAACAGAAATTTTGCATTATCGGTGTCTGAAGTTTCTAGTATAAGGAGGGCAGTTTCTTCAAAGTAAACATTTGGTGCCCTAGTACAGACAGCTGGGACAATGAATTAATGCAAAAAGCCAATGTATTACTTTTCATTCCAGAGGCAAAGCTAATAAGATGAATGTTTCAGTTCTCCAAATAGGAGGTGGAAGACAGCAGGGATTTCACTTGCTGTCCACAATCCCAAGACTTCTTGTGTGGTGTCAGTAGTTAGGCCAAGGTAAGCAGGAAGAGGAATGAACTATTTACCTCCACTTCCCATATCTGCTAGGCGCTGCATAAATTTTCAAAAGAGAACCTACCAGTAAGTTACTGCAGATCAGATTAGGCAAAAATTTCTTCCACATGTGACAACCACATTGCTTGCAAACAACGATGATTTGAGGAATCCACTCTGTTCAGTCATCTGTGTAACAAGAGTATTGTACAAGTCTGCATCTAATTGCAACTGGCTCCATGAATATCTGCTGAAGAAAGATCCCGACAGCTCATTTCTCAGGAGAATAAGCCCTACTTCTTCAGTGGAATAATCTGGAGGAAAATTCAGCAGGGATACACCTGGAGTTCTTCCTTGGCTTTGCCTAGAAAAAGAACTGAAGTGTGGATGTATATGTATAGTGTATGTACGAGAACCGAAAGAAGAGATTGGTAGACTATAATTTCTTTGACTCTGAGGCAGCAATGCTTTTCAGTCATCTTACAGGAAATATCTTATTACAAAGATCTGTTGCTTTAGGAGGCATGCCACTTGCTATTTTATAAGTAAACAGAAGCTCTCTTGCAAGTAGATCATTAAATGTAATACGGTTTCTAATTCAATGCTTATTATTATTCCCAATTATAATTTGCACTTCATACCAAACTACTGCTTTTCATCATTAACAGCTTCCAGCCACAAGCAGCAGTGTAGACATGAAAATCAATGCCTGTGGCACATGATGCAAAACTTGCTATTTGCAATCATGAGATACTTGAGTAATTTCTAAATATGTGGAGGGTTCTGCACTGTTTAAAACAGCAACAATCAAATTCTGCAAGCAGAACCTAACCTGTTATGTAGGATGCAAAGCAGTGCTGCTAACACTGAGTGCTTCCTAGTGAATTATTTTTTTAAAATAATTTTAGAAGATGGAAAGAATCATACATTGATTTGTCTTGACATAACATAGCATTATCACAGGGTGCAAGGCAAATAAGAGAGAGGGTTTTTTAAAATTTCCAACTTGGACCTTCCTGCTGGCAATATTAATCTGTAAAAGTACAATATTGTAGAACTTCAGGCCCTATGTTTTTTAAATGCTGTAACAAGATGCTTTATGGTCACATGACAGAGACATAACTGGAAAAACACTTAACTCTTCAGATATTTTGCACATTACTCTGAAAGGATAATTTCATAAAATTCTCCAGTACATGCTGACAAGGACATTTGTTATCAAAGACAGTTGATTTAATTACAACATATAGAAGGCAGCTTCTTTATGCATAAATCTGGAGATAAATTTCTGTCCTATAAAGCCAGAAATTTTCATTTTATGTTAAATAGAATTACTTCTATAGGCTAACAGGCTCTAGAAAGAGAAGGGTCAACTTTTACAGTACCAAGATACTCTGCTCCATTCTTTATTGTTCTTCGTACTATATGGTACTCTTACAACTCAGTTCCTGAGGAAGGGTAGCTAATGATGCTAAGGGCTGATCATTTCTTTCATGGCAGGACTGCACATGCTGAAAATATGTTAACCCCACTGCAGAAAATTCTTTGTTACAGATGGTGAATGTACTTCCATGAAGAGCTGGAAAGGGCACTGATTTAAATTCTTCCTTCTTTAGCTCAATTGTACACTTACCTATTAACCTGCATTCACTTAATCCTTTGAGTTCTGAGTCTTTGGTGCCATTGTGAATTCAATCTATTTTCTTGGAAACCTAGGAGCGCAGCTTTGTAGGCAGGCAGAAATTTAATGATTTTCTATCAAAGATTACCCAGAACTGAAGCATTCCCAGAACCTTTTCAAAATCAAAACTTTCTAACAGGAGCAAATAGAGGAAATCTCAAAACTTAGGATGGGAGCTCATAAGGAAAGGAGTTGCACCTGTTGCAGAAGAACTGTTTGCTGCAAAGTATGTGTAGAAATTGAGAGAGATCTACTAACAGGCCATTAGAAACTGAACTTTCCAAAGCAGTGTGTAGGAGAAAGGAGTTTGAAAAAAAAATACTTTCACACAGAGACACACATACATATAAATATCCTTTCCTGTTTGAATAGTATTTCCTATAGAGAAGATCTGGGGGTTTTGGTACCATTTTATAAAATGTATAATGGAAAGAGATTTTGTCAGTACTGAGACATTTTTGTGGTGTAAGGGGAACTTTCTGGTATGTTTAGTTGCAAATGAACTTCCTACTCTATCTTATACCCTGTTCCTCTCCTATGAGTCAGTGAAATTACTGTTTATACTTGTTTTCTCCTCAATATTTACAAGCATCTGAAGACAGGAAAGACAGGCAGAATGGGCAGCTTTTGAACAAGTTGAGAAGATGATCAGACTTCAGGCAAAGGAGGCTGGTCTTTCCAAGGAACCCTTGGAACTGAATAGGCTTTGGCACTTTAGAAACTCACCATGAATTGCCTCTTTCTATGAATTCGTAGAATACTTGTTATTTGGTGTACCCAGGAGAAGCATGAAGATATAAATTTCCTATTCTGGCAAATGCATTCATAAGGAGTCCATTAAAAGGGACAGAAAACATAGCTGTTACTGGAGATATTCTTCAGACAATATCTGAGAAGAAAAGGTCTGGTACATTACTGTGGGAGCAGCCTTTGAAACATAAGCAATGCATAATGAAAGTAGATCCTTGTGCTGATTAACAATTAAATTGGAAGGCATTTCTTACTGCAAAGGTCTGCTATGAGCAGATAAAGAAACATTCAGAAGAAAAGATAAGGATGTATGCACTGAGAAAAAAGCTGTTAATGTAATATTGCTGTAAGCATTATGATGCCCTGAGTAATGTAGGTGTCTATTCAAATGCTTGTCACAGCTGGTTTCAGTGCCATTTGGCAGTTTATTCATACAGAGAAACTGTAAACTAAAAAAGAATTTTCTTAATGTCTGGTGTGACAGTGCTTGTCATTACTGAGAGTCTAACTGGTGTGTTTTTTATATGTGGAGATTCATAGCTGAGAAACAACCAGAAGCATCTACTGTCATGGAGTCCATGGAGATACAAATGATGTACTCTTAAATTTATGCTTTGGAAAAAATTGTCTCACCAGAGAAATAGGGCAACATTTTTGAGAGCGAGATGATAGTTTACCAAGGAAAGTCCTTTTACTTGATGAATTTATTTCCTTATAATTCAAATTATCACTAGTTAACTATGATGTACCCTTGGGTGAATTACATACCTGTGTTAGACCACCTGGAACACTGACCAACATTTTTGAACTGTACTTGGGAGGCAGCTATGGAAGGCATCACACTGCTTAACATTCTTTAAATGATCCTAGACTTTACAGGTGAACAAAACTTGTCATTTAGATGTTGGTTTTGTAATTTTTGTGCTCCCTGCACACTGCACTTGTTAGAAAATAAATTTTTTTCAGCACATCAAAAGCTCCTGGAGTTCTAGAGCCGGAGGGCCATCTAATTCCTTCTAACAGCTGTTCTAGGAAGGGTCTGATTCAGCCAATGAGCAGCTGAGAACTGATAAGTGCAGCAGGGCAGGGCCTCTAAGTTCTGTTGTATCAGGGGGTAATGACCACAGCTGCTTTGCTGGGGTGGAGGACCTAGTGTTGTGGGGATTTTTCAGGGGGTTTTTTATGTTGGTTTTGCCCTTTTTCTGGATACAAAATTAAAAAATGAAGAAGACAATACCTCTGTGTATTCTGTTGTTTTCAGGTGAGTGGCCTTTCCTTTGCATTTATTTTCTTAGCTCTTGCTTTCTCTTTGATACTTGTAATTACTTTTTTGAAGATATTCTTAAGTATACTCTAAATATGAATTCATAGACTGAGATCTATTGATAGTCATACAGTCATTGAAGATGTTTTCTCTATATGTTATTATATTGCACCACGTGAATGGTTATTTTAGTTCCATCCTTACTGTAAGCTATAACACATTAAAAGAGCTTAAAATTATTTTTCCATGCAGCCATCTGCACACATCTCATAGTAAGACTAATTATAAAAGGTGTTGTTGTATTTCAGAGAACTCCCATGCAGATACAGAAAGATTCACCAATAAAGCTAAGAATTCTTGTGTCATCAGTCATCTTAATTCAGTAAAGAATGACAAAAGCGAGTTTTAATTTAAAAAATGAGTCATACTCTATCAATAATAGAGATAATGTGTGGCTAATTTTTTTTTTTTTTTGGCAGCAGTACTAGTTGCAGGTACAGCTGCAGCATCTCGGTGATGCTGCAAAGAGCAAAACAATTTTATTATTTCAGGGCATTTAACAGTAAGCACCAGTTCTTCCATATTATCCCACAAAGGCTTTGTAAATTTACTGGATATCTCTAAGAAAGAAACCTATCCTACTCTGTAAGTCTCATCAGCTTTTCTCTTGCTGCACTGCTTTTGTTATTCAGATTGGCTGGGCCCTAGTCCCTTGTACCATTTCTATCTCATAAAAATGTTTAATGCCCTAATCTGTGACTCGATATGATGCAACAGAAATCTCTTGCGTAACTTTCTCTAGGATTAGACAATAATGAGAGGAATTCATATTTAGCATTTAAAGTTTGTGACTGACTGTATCAATTTCATGAATTTTCACTAGAATATTGTTTCCTTGTGAAAAACTGAAAAATGGCCTTAAGTTGGTGTGATGACTCAAGACACTTTCTTCTTCATAGCTTTGTCACACTAAAGGAAGCAGTAGAGAGAGAAGTTAAGAAGGTGCTCAGAGTTGAAGGGTGTTTTGGTCAATGGACTTTCTTATCATGAGCCTACACATGCTCTCAAGTGCATGAGCCTGGCTGAGAATTTATGCCATCCCCCTTTAAGCATTTTAGGAGATACACATATGTTATGAGGTCCGTAGAACTGTGCTCTGCTAGGTAGATTCCTGTGAAAGCTTTAAAGTGACAATGCATGTTTTATTTGTAACCTCTGACAAAATAAATCCCACTGCTAACAGGTGCAGCATAATCTCAGATTGAGAGAGAGTCAGCAACTGCCTGTAGGCACTGTTGGTTTTATTGTAACACCATGAGAGCATCTGATTTCTCCCTAACAAAGAAACTGTGGATGTTACATCTAGATATGATTATTTGATATAAAACTCCATAGATAATGATATCCTGGGGGAGATCAGAATTATGTAAGGTACTTTATGGCATTAATTTTTTTTTTAACTTGCATGTTCAAGAATCTCACAGGGCACAGCATTGTCCCTCTTGTGCTGTTTTGGTGCCGTTTATTTCCTATGTGGAATCTCCTGGAATTTTACTGGCTAAACTTGCTTCCATAGAAGACATTTTTTGTTGGTTGTTTTATGTCACAACTTAGACTGTGTAAAAAAAAAAAATCCATTTAATGCTATTTAATGTTATTCAGAAAAAGTTCAAGGAAAATATCTTTCATGCTTCCCCAAACAAGTTGGTTTTTTTTTTTTTTAAATTTGAAGTTAAGAAGGGAGTATTCCAATTTGTAAACTACAGGAAGCTAATGATTGTCACCTATATTAACGATCTTGCTTCTCATTCGAGAAGCCTATGGGAAAGGAGGAAAAGTAAGAGCAAGAACAAGTACCAGTAAACATCCCAGGTGAATTCAGCTGCTGTACCCTATTCAGCCTCATCAAAACAAATGGAAATGATTTTGCTAATTTTTGCAGTGTGACTAAATGTGATGAAGGCTATATCTCTGCCCGTATTCCTCTATGGATTTCAGTTTGTGACTCCAAAGCAAGTAAACAATATTTGAGAATACTTATGAATTATTTTTTTTTAAGCTAAGTGCATGATAGTCTTGGTTTTCAAAACTTTCTGTATGTTCACACATAAAATCAAATGAGGGAAACATTTCAAATGTAAAACAGCAGGCAAGATTGTCCAAGTTGTGAGCATTTGAAAGTAGGATTTTATAACTGAAATTGTCGAACAATCTTAATGATACATGGTATGGTATAATCCAGTAATAAGGTTTTTTTTTTGTTAAGTTTTAGGCTACCTTTGTAAGAACATGAATGCTGCTGCACAAAGCATAGGAGATGGTTTATCATATTCAGAAACAACAAAAGAATCACACAGTTCTGTACTTACTGACAAAACCCGGCAAGTTCCTACATCAGAAACAACAACAGAATCACACAGTTCTGTACTTACTGACAAAACCCGGCAAGTTCCTACATCAGAAACAACAATGAATGACAACTATTATTTTCAAGGTCTGTTTTCTAATTTGTTGCATCCTTTAAATCCTGGGTCAGCTCTTCCCTCGCTGAGCATGCTCAGGTCTTATGAATAGTCTCTTTTATTCTTCCCCTGTTGTTTTCCAACTGAGGACTTTATATCCAAAAGCCTGAAGAAAACTGCAAACACAAGTTAGAGCAGGACTTAGTTATGCTAATTACAGAAATATGTAAATGTACAACTCATCTCTTTAGAGAGAGCACTCTGTCGCATAAAGCTCCTTACCTGCCAAAGAGGCAAAGCATGTATGGAGGGGAGCAAAGAGAAATTGAAGTACAAGTATGGTGGCTGTAGGTACAGAGAAGTTTATAGCTGCTATCAGTTAGTATTTGGTAGGAAATAAAGAATTTTTTCCTTCTAACACCTGACTGTAAATTCAGTGCTTTGTAACTACCTGAAAAAGGCAGGGAAAACAACTCTTCTATTAGGTAAAGTTGTACAGTTTTGTCATGTTTCTAATTTTCATTCTCTTCCTTTTAACAGAAACCTGCCTATCAGCTGTAGGTATGCTGACAACTTTANACCCTAATAATATTATAATATATACATATATAATTCTGCTTAAGTAATTTTTTTCTATAAGTTTTGAACATTTAATTTCTTTTACTGCAATAGATCATAGAAAGTGAAAGCTATATATAAACTTGCCTATTCTAGTCTGGAAAACTCTGGGGTTTTTTTATAAAAGATTATTAAAGATGCTCCTTATTTGCATATTGTGATATTTCTCTGATGATTTGAATAGTAAGATGCCCTCTACTAGATGAAACCTCGGTAGTTTACTTTTTTATTATCGTAATTAGTATTTGAGGCTTTTTCTTTCAGTAAAATCTGTAGCACCAGTAATACTGTATGCAGCAGTATTACTGCAGTGTTGATGTATTAAGATTGGAGATGAATAGAGCAGATACTCTGCACTGCCAAATAGTCATTGACTATAATGAGCTGTAATATGCTTCATTCATTTCTGTTCAAACTCAGACTCAAGTGAGACTTTTTTGTGGAAAGAATAAGGACCTAGAATTTAGCGCTGCATTTCATCATTTTATGCTGCATCATTATTCGCTACAAATGTAGTTGGGTTGGGGTTTTTTTTCTTAATGTTTCAGTCATGGGTACCTTTCTTTTTGCTCTTCTAGTGGCAGGAATCAGCATTTCCTTTGTGTTGCTTTTTCTTCTTGTAATTACTGGGGTTTGGTATGCAAGAAAAAGATCAAAGGTAAGTCCAAGTTTTAGGTTTTGGATATTTGTTTAGGTACATATATTTATCTGTATATATCACAGAATATCTGGTGTCAGCTACCCAATTCTTTGCCTTCTAACTCAGATTTCTGGTGTTCATTTGCACTGTAGTTGTTTTTCCACTGTGGTATTTTTTGTCACAGGATGGCATTCTTAAAATGAGTCATCTTGTAATCAAGGTTTAATTTACTTCAGCTCGTATTTTAGGAAGAATAGTTCCTGGTTTGCAGTTTTATTCTCCCCTTAATGACAGCTTTGTCACTAATGGTCCTGCATCAGAGATGAGAGCTGAACAGTTCTAGTGAGTTTTATCTGAGTTACTTTGGATGCCTAAAGTATTTTGCGATTTCAGTCTTATCTGTGGCAAGTTAATATTGCTAAAAATTAAGATGTTAAGTAGTTTATCTAATAATAATAATAATAGACGTGGTATTATAGATTCAGGTATGCACAAAACAGTCTAATGTATTAATAAATGAGTTAGTATAAGCAAATATTAAAAAAAAGCAAAATATCAGCATTGAAAATGTTGCAATTGTATTTGTATACTGCAGTGATAATGTATTTGTATTTCTTACACAGGGAAGTTCAACTGAAATGAATTCTGCCCCCTCTGGTGAGCCTGGAGTGGCCTTAAAAAGCATTTCAACCCATGAGAATCAACATGAGTGGCCTTTTGAAAGAGTGTTGTAATGATAATGACAGAACTGTTGCAAGACCCTTTGGTCTGTGTACCTGTATGTCAGAACCACACATTTCATGGGACTTCAAATCAGTAATTTTCCCTTTTTTAGTGAGCATTTCAAATCATTCCAAAATAGCTTGTAAATAGCAGCTGAAAAGAAAATCCTGTTACCAAAAGAATTTTGATCAAAGTCTGAAGAGCCTCCCTGGTTCTAATACTTAAATGCCAGTTGATGTGGCATCTGTTGCCTATGGTGTAACCAGGAAAAGGTGAAACTACTGCAGAATGTCAGGCCTTAAAATCTATTTGCTCATCAAATACCATAAGTAAATCCAGTTCTGAGGACTGTGTCATGTTAGGACCTTGGGGAAAATTCATAATTGGTATTTATGGCCTTTGCTATGTATTTGATCTGTTATATATTGAATTGAGATGTACTTTTGTCCTGCTCTTTCTTTAGTAGTGTTTTTCATGCTTTTCTTATGCCTTTTCGGGAGAAAAGAAGAAAGGAAAGCCCTCTCAGTTGTAGCTATTTAAACAGCACTCTTAAAAAGCTGTATCTTCAAAAAAGTTAAATCTTGAAATTAAAGGGATGCTGGTTACAGAAAATGTCACATTTATGCTATGTTGGTTTTAATAAATCAAACCTTCTACACAGCTGCTGTTGAGACTAGTTGGAATAGCCCTTGTTTATGCTTCTATGCATGTGAAGTACCTACTGGAAATGGCTCCTCTAAGGCTCTAGCTTCCCAAATTTGGCTTCAGCCAAAACCAGCTTACTGACATGAATAATACTATTCCAGTGCCTGGGAGTTTCCTAGACATGGTGTGATTTACTAACCTAGCTATACAGTGTTATTGTTTAAAGTTATTTTTAAATGAGAAGGTTAATGTACCCACTGATTTATTGGCACTTGCTAGCAGTGATTAATCAAAGCTGGATGCTGCAAACTTTCATTTACTCATTACGCTGTTTTTCTGTTGCCCTGCCTGTAAGAGTTTAAATAGACACTTGCTTGAATGCAGGGACTGTAAAAGCTTATTATGGTGCCTTACACTAGGTTGTGAATTTACAGAGTTGAACTGTGTTGCATGAGGTAGATACTCTTATAGAATGGAGTAGCAGAATAGTCTCACACTCTGACCTTAGTCTGGTAAAATAATTGGCTGAATTATATCCACACCAATTTTATTTGGGATAGGAGATGTGTGCTAGTCCTTCTTCCTATATATTTTATAATGTCCATCTTCTGTTTTCCTTCTTTTCAAGAGGAGTTTAGTGAGTGCTTAAATGCTTTTCTGTATTCTAGATCAAGAATTCCCTGGGCAGCAGTGTGGGGTGAGTGCAGAGGAAGTAAGAATAACAAGCATTTGTTCATTTGCTAGGAATAATTTATATAAACAATGTTTACAGCATTTTTTGGTCTGATATTTGCAAGCCTCTGTGTGAATGATTCTGCTTTCGGAGACATTGTCAGCATGTCTGTATTTTTATCTGAACTCTTACAGAATTTGTGTACTAGAAATAAAATTGGGTATTTGTTATTTGGTGTTTGTGTGTTGCTATTGAAATGTTTAAAATATTTGTGATTGCAGAAATAATCAAATTTCCTTAGCTTGGGTGACCAGTCCCCTGGCTACTGTTTAGCAGCTAAACTACTTAGGAACTTGGAATTATTTATGTTAGTGGAGTCTGTGCAACATGTGGAAAATCCTGATTTGCAGAAGTTTGGAGGTATGGAAATCAGACCAGCAGTACTTGCTGCCTATTGTTTTATGGCCTTGCATTTGAATGGTAAGGCGATTTTTAATTTTTTTTTTTCCTTCCTTCTAAAAATATAACCAGAACAATTTGAACAGTGTTGTATTAGATAGTCTCTGCATATCCCTTCAAGCTCTAAAGTTCCAACTTCTAACAAATATCACAGCTAGAATGTTGGGCTTATACAATGGCTAGCCCACTGAGACCAGTATCCTCCAGCCAGCAAAACCAGTAACAGGTGCCTGAGGAAAAAGATAAATGTAGGGCAGGTGTAATCTTTCTCTCTGTGCTTAGAAATGTGAGAACACATCTGCATTTAACAACTGGAGGCTGGAAATGGCAAGCTTGCAGTGTTTTCTGAGGTCATAATTGCGATTTTTATAGTTTCTAAAAAACGCTGACAGAAATTAGCATCCACGCATCCACACTTGTGCAGAACACAAGTTAGAAGCAAAAGGGATTTTTCTTCAATTGGAGTATGTATAGCTGAAGAACATTGCCCAGATTTTTATATGGTCACTCATTACTTCAGTATCATTCCTGTTTTTATATACACTATCCATCTTAGTCAATCACAAAAGACTTGTAGGCTTAGAGCAGCCAGTGTGTTTTCCTGTTTATAAAGATCCAGCCTATGAGTGAAACCAGACAAAATGTTGTAGATGGGTGAATATGAGACAGCGTGAGAAGGGACTGAAGGGACCCAGACTATTTTATATCTGACTATCTTTATTTAGACAGACTCTGATCACCACTGCCAGGCCATTTCACACAGACTCAAACAAGAATGTGATGGAACTTTGCAGTGGAATGTCACAGATCAGTGGGACTGCTTCTATTCTTCAGCAGTCTTTGATGAGAAGCACAATATTAAATTGATACACAAGCACATGGAGTACCTTGATGTTTCAAACATTCCTATAATGAGCTTTGAACCAGGTTGAATGGCTGGAAGCAACCATTTAGGATGCACACTGGATGCTTCCTGTTGATAGCACTTTTGAAAAGGAAAGAGCAGGTCCAATGACAATTTCAAGCCAGTTGTTTTTTAAAGCATAAAATTTTGCTCTCAAACATGAATTCATAATGGTGTTTCAATGCTATTCAAATAGTTGCCTGTGGCTTCCTGTTCCCTCTTATATCTGCTCAAGCACAGCAGAGAAAAGTGCTGGAGTGAGACACCTGTGCTGTCAGATTGGGGGACTGCAGGCTGTGTAGAGGAGCAGGAAGGGGTGGATTCTCATATGTGCTATAGATAGGGTTTGTGTGAAATGCCCCTGGAGTGATACCTTCTCCTGTCCCCCTCCGTTGCCTCAGTTAACCCATGAACACCCTCTTTTTCACCTTATGCCGGACGTAAGCCTTTTCTTTTTTTGCATGCAAAGTGTGTTTTGAACAAGAAGCAGTAGAGGTGCTTCTGCCAGGTTAGTGCCACCAGAATTAATTCCAGATGAGAATTTTTGCTGAAATCTATGAGGTGATGATCCTTTTTGCATAGCTGTAGTGTAAGCCTAATATTTAGGATGCCTGAGTTAATTTTTGTGGAATTTCTTTGTGTGTATTTCACATGTAACTGACAGTGATTTTGTACCTCCATTTAAACAATGCTTTAACAGTCTGCTAATAGCAGACTGTTACATTTGCCAGCTGTCTGCAGCAGGAACTCTGAAAATGAAACGATACAGACTGGGCAGGTAAACATAGAAACATGCAAGTAATACAGAAAAATTTGTGTTTCATGTAGTCTGATTAACACAGATGTTGAACTGTCATGGATTTACTGAGGAAGTAGCTTCCTGTCCAACTGTCAGAATAAGTTAGAACCATTGAACAGAGGGATGTGGATTTTAACTGACTTGATGAAATCTGTTCCACAACAAACCCACCCAGGGATGACGCTATAGCTCAGTTCATGTGAGCAATTTCTTGAGCTGCATTTCTCTTGTTCTGTACTATAGATATTGTGCTGCTGTTTTCTTCTCCCATGGGAGATCTCCCCCTCAGGTACTGATAAGTTACTATAAGGTCCCCCCTGAGCCTTCTCTTCTCCAGGCTGAACAACCCCAACTCCTTCAGCCTGTCTTCATAGGGCAGTTGCTCCAGCCCTTTGACCATCTTCATGGCCCTCCTCTGGACCCGCTCCAATAGCTCAATGTCCTTCTTGTGTTGAGGGCTCCAGAACTGGATGCAATACTCCAGGTGGGGTCTCACCAGTGCTGAGTAGAGGGGCAAAATCACCTCTCTTGACCTGCTGGTCACACTCCTCCTGATGCAACCCAGGATTTGGTTGGCCTTCTTGGCTGCGAGTGCACACTGCTGGTTCATGTTCAGTTTGTCGTCAGCTGACACTTCCAAGTCTTTCTCCTCAGAGCTGCACTCAAGCCACTCTCCACCCAGACTGTATTTGTGTTGTGTATTGCTTCGACCCAGGTGCAAGACCTTGCACTTAGCCTTGTTAAACTTCATGAGGTTGTCATGGGCCCACCTCTCAAGCCTGCCAAGGTCCCTCCCTCCCACCTCTCCCTCAGGCAAGGCATCATCACTGGCACCTCCTTTCTCCATTGCCCTCAGAAACCTCTTAGAGCCTGCACCTCTGCAGCTGGAGTTCCACACAATTGTGCTACAATTGAGGGATTGACTGATGTAAACTTGTAAGCGTGCCAGGGGAACTTAGCCTTGCAAAGGGATCTTCCTGCACATGCCACAGTGGATCCCTGATGGGGAATGGCACTGTCCCTTAGAAATGTCAAACTTGAGCCTGAGGAAGCAAGGGGTCGCACGTGCAATCTGCAGCTTTGGCTCCATTTGAAGAGCTAGATGAGTATCTTTCAGTATCTTCACTAGAGAGAAGAACAGAGTCTCCCTGCTGTGACTTTGCAAGTCAGATGGAGGCTGGTTACTGGGGAGGTGTGGGGGTGTGGTGTTGCTGCACTGCCCATTTGGGGCAGTCATTAGCAGTCATAACCAGTCTGTGAGGGGCATACCATCTCCAACTCTTTTGCCTCCAGCAAATGGAAGAGAATATGTCTAAACCCTCACCTGTAGTGGAGAAACTATCCTTGAATTGCCAGCAACTGCAAAGGAATATGTCCTACTCTCCAACTGAACAAGCCAATGTCACAGCTGTCAGGAGCAGGCCTTTCTGACAGCTCCCTCAGAAATCAGCTTGATTCTTGCCAGCTGGGCACTTGGTTTTCCCCCTTCACAAAGGCCAGCTGGCTGTTTGAAGCTCTTGCTGCTTTGTACTGCAGTACAAAGTAAGTTGCTGCTCCTACTTGTTCAGGTAAAAAATTGGTTAAAATTTCTTCAGAATGAGGTAAGATGGGTGGATGGGACAGCCCCGAGGTGAGGCAGTAGGCCTTCCATTACAGGGGGAGACTTGAGTCTGCTCATCTCTGAGGGTGTGAAATGCCTTGCATGGCCAAAGGCAGGAAGCTTGTAGTGAGGTGGAATTGTGGGGAGAGGGCCAGGGGACAACAAGGAGCCTTCAGGGTTGCCAGGAGAGAGTCTGGGGGCAGCTTTGGATTAGCTGCTGGGGTGGTGGCTATGTTGCATAACACCATAGTAGCCCTGGAGCTTAGGCCAGTTGTGTGGAAGTAAACTAAACTGAGTTTACATGTGGCCAGGTGTGCCTTGTGACTAGTAAAGCTGTGCAGCTGATAAGGGATACAGACACCTATTACATGCTGCTTTTTGCATTTCTTTGTCTCCTTGTAATTTGTCCTGTGTCAGTTTAACAAGGCAAGTATGGTGTGTGAGGGGTAGGAAACCGATAATCTTTCATGGAAGAGTATACTGTTCTTCCCAGCTAGTGCAATGGTCTTTATTAACTTGGATCAGTTTCTTCATCCCATTTCATACTGAAGATGAAGTAATGTAACTGGACTCTCGTTCTGCTAATCTCAAAGTTATCTCAGTTAGGCTTATGGAACAAAATAATTTATATATAAAAAAGCAGCATTTTATGTGCTAATATAGAAAGCTGGGGAAGGAAATTATGTGTTCTGATACTTGATCTGCTTGAAATGCTGCAAGTACAGCTTTGGTGTGTTTCAAATAACTGTCTTACTGAGGGGAAATGTCTTATATTATTCAAGCCCCTGCTACCTGATATGAATTTATGACTGTCTAAATATGTTCTGTGGCTGAATTACAAGGAATGTGTGTACATTAAACCTGGTGACTGTGGGAAGTAAGTAACAGTGATATACAATTTAAAACCAAGAGCTGATGTGACCAATGGACTTTTAATAGATGTAAGTAGCTTGAATGCTTGTCATCTATCCACATGATCCTAATGTTGGCAGCCTGTTGAAAGTGATGCATGGGAAAGTGATGCAAAGTGCCGATCTATTTTATGCTAATGGAGAAAAGTCCATATTGTTCAAATTAAATCCTAAAGCAGAAACCAATTACCCAGCCAGGGCCATCCTATGGAGTTTCATTGAAACAGTTAGTGGTCTCTTTCATGATCTCAAAGTTGTAAAAATTAAACGATGTTAGGGAGGCTGCCATTTTCAAGTGCTTCTGGCTGCTGAAAGCAGCTTAGATTCCCCTACAGATGGCAATTTAAGTTAAAAGCCAAATGGATAGATCACAGCAATTAGTATGTATTGGCTTCTAACTGCATCAGAGGGAATACTGTGGAAGAAGTGAGCCAGGACTCTTGCTTCAGTCTGTGTTTTTTCCCCACCAGAGGCTGAGTACCAGCAGTTATTTTCAGTTAAAAAAAAAAAAGAGAGGAGGGGGGATTTCTTGTTGCTTCAATTGAACAAAGTAAGAGAGATTATACAAAGACAAACCTAAGAGGGAGGAAAGAAAAAAAAAGTTAAAAGAGAGCAGCCTAGTTCAGGGTTTTCTGGCTTTCTGTAGTACAGTGTTTCTCCTATTCTGGAATAAGTTGACTTCCCAAAGGCTCGTTGCATGGCATAAAGCTCTCCCACATTGTTGTGTATAGCTTGAGTTCTAGGAAAGCATAATAGGTAGGACTTCAGCATTTTACTTGAAAGAACTAAAGGGTAAAGTGATTTATCTTCCTGGTGATTTACAGTTTCTGGAGGAAAAACAAAGGCAGAAGGCTTATGAATTAAAATTTTAATTTTTTTTACTGAGAGAACTTATTTGCTGTAACATAACTCCAGTTTCTCTAGAATTACAGCATTGCCCAGTGACATACTTAAGTCATTGCTCTTAAATGTATTTGCATTTCCATTTTGGGGGGGGAGGGTGGTGTTTCTTGCTATGCACTATAATGACATGGATCAATAAGATTGAGTTGGAAGACAGTGATCAGAGAACTGGGTTCAGATTTCAAGGCAAGAAATGCCTCTGAAGAACGATCAAGTAGAAACATGGTGTTTTTTCCTTCATGTTTTTTTCTTAGGTAACATGCAGAACAATGGTATAATGTTTCTGGTTCATGGTCATTGTTGAAGCAGACATTCAGCTTTTGCCTCCATCAGAAGAAGCAATGTAACTTTGTCTTGTGCTCTTCATTGACTTGTCGTTAGCACTTTGGGACTGGGGATCCATATATTAGTATTTATTCTGTTGGTGCTCCAGTGAAAAGGTTTATCTGTGAAAAATTAAAAACGGGGATTTCTTTCTACACTGCTATTACAGTCTCCTTAAAAATGAGGAAGAAGGACACCACAACTAATAAATCTAGAATAGAGAAACTCTTAATGTGTGAGGTGTGACTTGGAGATAGTTCTCAATATCGTTTGAGTGCTAATGGCAATCAGGCAAGATTCCTGAGGACTGAAAGAAAGAAATGTCACCTCTGCCTTGAAGAAGGAGGATATGAGGAACCACAGGTCTGTCAGCCTCGCTTTGATGCCATGGGAGGTGATACAGCAACTAATCCTGAAAGTGGTTCCCAGACAAGGACAAGATGATTACCAGCAAGAATTTATAAAGAAGTCCTTCACCAACCACATAGCCTTCTCCAGTGTGTGGGCCAACTTGGCTGAGAAGATGAGAGCAATGAATGTTGCTCACCTTGACTTCAGCAACGTTGAAGCTATGACTGCTGTGTCCCATAACACCCGTATAGCTGAGATGATGAAGTACAGACTAAATAAGTGGATGGTGAAGTGGACTGGAAATAAACTGAGCTGCTGGCTTCAGAGGGTTGTAATCAGCAGCATGAAGTCCACCTGGAGGCTGGTCATTATTGGGCTACCCCAGGGGTTGATTTGAGGGGATGACAATGCAGAATGGAAAACAGAATAGTGTTCTTTCCCTTGATGGCATCTGACAACTTCATATACATACACAAGGTTGTTGAAAGGACACAGAAACTGAATCATGCCCAGGGGCGCAGACAAACTACCTCAGAATTTAGCAATATAAATTATTTAAAGTTAAAGTTACTAGGGTCAGAGGAGAAAGCAGATTTGTTGTGGAGGAAGCTGATCGTAAACTGAAGGAAAAGAATCAATCAGTGCCAGTCAGCTGTGAGAGCTGGTGGCAAAGACAAGAGGCTGTGGAGCTGACTCTTGTCACAAGCAGTTACAATTGCCTGGCATGAAACCTCCTGTATTGCTGGAAAACTGCTGTTACCAGCAGGGGTTGAGCAGCAATCCAAGCTATGATTCCATCAGAATTTATTTATTCAAAGATCAGATGAGATTGTCTGAGAAGATGAGAGCAGTGAACGATGCTTACTTTGAGTTCAGCAACATCAAAGCTATGGTTGCGGTGTCCCATAACATCCACATAGCTGAGCTACTTGAAGCACAGACTAAATACAAGCCAAACCAGGGAACTCAACATAATGGTGAGCACCAGGGCTGAGGGGTTTCCACAGGGTAAGGCAGGAAAGGAGAGTGTTTGAGAACTACTTCCTGGCCTGGTGGCCAAATACAGCTACAAACACTGGCTTCACAAAACACCTATAACTGGTGCTTCTAGGAAAACTAATACCAGAATTATTTCAGCATGCTACAATTTAATTTTATAGTGGACTTAGTGAATAATAGTTTCTTTTTAGACCATGCTGCTCTTAGTGCAAAGCTTTTTCTTCATGCCAACCTTTCCTTGAATCATTACTGGTAGTGTCTTAATTTGAGAAAATATATGCTTTTTATATTAAAAGAATGTCCTGTGGGACACGGGAATGTAGCACAGTGTTCATGCAGAAGTGTGGAGAAGTATTCGCACAAAATCTACACAGAGAAATCCCTTCCGTGGGTTGTTTTGACCAGCGTTGTTTCCTTGGTTTCTGAGGTCTGGATTCATGCACAGTGCTGTGTATGTTTTAGGCTATGGAAATTATTTTCTACATTGCTTTTTATAATGATAGAAATAGAGAAGTCTTGCAAATGCACATAGGTGATGTTAAATGGGGATCAGTCCAAAATTCATGGAAACTTTCCTTCAATTGCTAGCGATAAAACTGCTTAGGAATCCCTTCTTTTCCTTAAGAAAACTGTTCAATACATTAAGATGAAATACAGGGAACGTGGGTAAATGAACCCTTCCACAGCTTGCTGATTGGGAGTACTTAAGGGTACTAACTTAGTGTTGCATTAGTGTTACCTTTTAATGCAATTCAGGATTGAAATTCACTAGTTTGTTCTAAATGAAACACAGAAAAAAGAGAATCCAGTAATAAAATCAGCTAAGCCTGTAGTCTCATTTATTTCTGAATGAGGTGAAGATATTTGTGTCTATACCTGAGATAAGTTATCTATGAGACCTGAAACATATGATTCAACAGCTCCTAATGCTTGGAGGTTAGTGAAGCGGATTATTGAATTGAAAGATGTTTTAGTTTTGTTGGGTTTTTTGGTTGGTTTGTTTGTTATTTGTTGGGGTGGATTTTGGGGGGGGGAGTAGGTGTATTTCATTGTTTTTTTGTTCGTTTGGGTTTTTTTTACTATATTGGTTATTGGAAACCTGCTGGGATGGTAGTCTATGTTTCAGTTCTCTTTACTGTATTTACTGACTAGGTTCTTGCAAAATTTGTCTGTTGTTAACTTCAATGTTTTTGCTTGCTCAGTTGCAAAAATTCTCCCTAGCTTGGATTTTGTTGTGGTGGACACATGGAGTGGTAGGGCAGTTTAGAGGTGGAGAGTAGGGCTTACAATTCTGAAGACCCTTGATTTCATTAGAACAGCTCTGTAGAGTTTGGCACTTCCTAGATGTATTTTGTGTGACTTGTGTTAGGTCATAGTTAGAGTGCTCAATATCTGAAAGTATGAAATCCTTTGTCTCACAGAATCACAGAATGACCCGGGTTGGAAGGGACCTCAAGGATCATGTAGTTCCAAGCCCCCTGCCTAGCAGGGCCACCTAACAAACACATTTACTAGATCAGGTTGCCCAGGGCCCCGTCCAACCTGGCCTTGAACACCTCCAAGCACGGGGCATCCACAACCTCCCTCAGCAGCCTGTTCCAGGACCTAACCACTCTCCTGGTAAAGAACTTCCCCCTAACATCCAACCTAAATCTTCCCTCCTTCAACTTGGATCCATTTCCCCTAGTCCTGCTATTGTCAGCCCTTTGCTCTCACGAAGTCCTGTTGCATTTTGGATAAGGTTCTTCTATTGAAGTACAACTGCTCTTCTCATGCACAAGCTCATGGTATTTACCAAGGAGACAAGTATATGCTTTAAAGAGTATGGATATGTTTTTCTTGCTTTTTAATTGGTCTCTGTAAGCACTATCACATTTGCATATTGATAAAAAAGAAATTTTGCTGTAAGCAAACCCACACCCTACTATGGATCATCAGGGAAGCTGATCCACTGCACCTGTAGAACTTTTAAAAAACATGAAATGCAACCTAAAGCAAATATAAGTCATAAACTAAATGTATTCCTATACTTACACGTTCCTTTGTCGTGGAATGATATAGTTAACACCATACGCTTTCATTTATCAACCCTGAAAAAGGAAGCCGTTGTAGAATGAATTTGGCACAACCCACACTGGGTGGCGTTGTTGACTGCTGCAATTGCTGTCAGTTAACCCAGAGGGGTTTCTGCAACTTGGGATCTGGCAAAACAGAGACTTTAGTGCTGTGAGTTTTTTTGAAGGCTAAATATGAAGACACATGTCTCACATGCTTAGAACGCAGAGTGTGAGCATTATCTTTGTTCATAGCAGTGCCCAACAGATTTGTGTGAAGTATAGCATATCCGTAGTTTCTCTCCTCTGCTTCAATGTATTTTAAAAACAACTCACATGGCATAATCAGTGTGCTTCCATTTGGAGATTATTTGAAGGAGTATTTCAACTAGATGAGTTGTAATAATAGAATCCCAAGTCAAAGGAAATAGCTATTATTTATTCTAGCTGAAATGGGTTGTTTTGATAAGCATCAAATGTATGAAAACCGTATGGAAAAGAGCCTCGATGAAAGACTATCAGAATTTTATCAGCTGAGTGTTCCCTATCCTCATGTTTCTTTCTGAGACTCAACTGTAATATGTATCATGATCGCACTTCACTCTCATACTATCTTCTTGTATTATTGTGTTCCCAAAGCCAGTAATTAAGGTAAAAAGTTTTAAAAGTAACAAACAAGCCTTTTTCTCTTTAAAAGTACAAACCAAGCCTTTTTCTTAATATATAAGACCATTCTTAAATAAGAATGTCAGTACTTTTGAGAAGAGGAAATAAAAATTCAGGAAAATAAATGTGTTTATTAGAGATAACTATGGAGCTAAGCAGCATGAGGCTTTATTTAGCAAACATGATTGCAACAAAATTATCCTCATGTTAATAATACAGCAGAAAACAAAAACAAAATGGGATTGAAATCTTGTTCCGTAGCTTTCTCAGCTAAGTGATTTGCTTCCTCCTCCCTAGACAAGTCGTGCATGATTTATGCTTCTTTGTCTTCAGATCAGGGGCAGGTGAAAGTCACCACTGAACCGTTTCTTACTTAGACTGTCAGAAGCTTACTTGTATATCTCTATCAAAAAAAGAGAAAGTGACATTTCCAGGTGATAAAGGTCCTCTGAAGTTTCTGCTGGATTAAAATTTGTACTTGAGAATGTGAAAATGATAACATCTCATACTCTGCAGTTGAATAGTTCTTTTATATAGATCATAGTTGGAGAACAGAAAGCTGGAGAAAACCCCAGCAGAATCCAAGGCAAAGATTGTCAGTATTTGCTTCTGACTGTATTTAATTTGACATGGAATTTCCCTGTCATCCTGCAGATCTTTCAATATTGCATGATTCTGAGATGCTATCCAACTTCTTATAAGACTGTTACAGTGACTGGGAGTGTAGTTACTGTATCACAACATATGAGGAATAAATACAGACAGAATGTTGTATTTTAGTAACTACTTAAAAAGACTGAGAGATTGAATAAATTAAGTTGCTTAACATTTGTGCTGACTACTATAGAGCTAAGCATTTTTTTCATCTCCCCTTTTATATTCTTACTAAATAATAAGCTTGAGACAGAGAGATTGATAAGCTCATTCCATTGTGCCTGTCCTTTGTGTGTTGCAGAGTAGCTGCAGTATAACACAAACATGAACTCTGAAATCCTTAGTCATATCTTTCCTTAAAGCAGTCTGGAAAGCTGATTTTTTTTCTTTTAAATAAGGAGTTTTGTGTTCCTGTGTTTTCCATTCCTCAGGTTTTAAAAGAACAATGTGTATTACTCTATTAATTAGAAGGAAGAAATAGTTGAAAAAAAGCAAGGCATTTTTATTGCTCATGTAAAGGAGCTGAGAAGAATATTCTCACTAGCAATAATAGATCTTCATACAACCTTTTTGCATCATTGTGAGTAGTTGTGATATAGTAATATGCACATCTGCCTGTAAACCTAGCAGCAAATACTAGCTTTTGTCTGATTATGATTTTTCCGTCCTTTGCCAAGTCAGAATATTCTGCGAGCTGTCAAGTGAGCAGTGAAAGTATAGTGAAGATTTTCTAGGTAGCCCTTTATCTACTGTAAATGCACAGGATTTTTTGTAGCAGTCACCATCATAACAGGGAGAGGTCTATTTCTCTTTCTTTATAGCTGTGTTACTGAGATGCAGAGCTTGAGGGCTTGTTTTTCATGTTTCCATTCTCCTGTTGCTTTTGGTTGGCATCGTAATGCAAGTATTTAAACATCAAGAATGTGATAAAATGCACAGCTACATAAAACTAGCTTTGGCCAATAATATATAATATATAATAATAATAATTTATAATATATTTTACTCTATTTGTTCTTCATGTTCCACTTGAATAATTAGACATGACTCCATGAAGGAAATCAGGTGCAGTCACTAATGGGAATCCAGGAGTCTCTAGATTTCCAGAACAAGTACAAAAGTTTAAGAAGAACTTGAAGGTTTCCATAAACGGTGATCTTAGCTTCTAGGTGAATTCAAGTTTCTGGCTAAAATTAAGACTATACATAGAGAAACTGTTTACATATTGAAACAGCTCTTCAATCCCTCTCCCTCTTGTATGAAATGATCTGTAGTCAGCTATTGACTTACTATGTGAAATTGCTTCTCAAAAATTGCTTATTTATGGTCACTGGTTGTGCTCCAAAAAAAGATAAGCCTTTACACAAAGCTAGTCTTGTAAAAGATGTTTTGATCCTTTACAAGCCTGGGTCTAAGCAATGGAAGATACAAATATTCTCTGACTTCAAATAGTCCATGATTCTTCATTATCTGGAGACACATTTATTTTTTAAGCCATATAAGCATCAAAGAATCAAAGACTTCAAACTAAGTTATGAAGGATTATATGGAATGACTGTAGTGAATCCTTTTATTATCAGAATCGGTGTGATACTCCTTTTGCAGTTCTCAGTTCAGTATTTGTTGTGGACAGAAACACTAGCACGTGAAATATTAGGGGATTCGTTATTTGTTATGTAATAGGTAGTAACTAAAGTAATTGACACTCAGTAGAAATTTTTAATACAATGCTTTTTAAAATGCATGATATTCAATACTGTATCCAAGATAGTTCAGTCCTGGTTGCCTTTCTGTTAATGCAGATTAAGGGCAAAATAACATTTCTATTACCATGTAGTTCAAAAAATAAGCTGCATACGAAGTGAATTGTAATCCAAGAAATATTTGCACATGAGAAAGGAACAGTTGCTAAATACTGCATAGAATGAGTATATGCCAGAAAAGTAATAAATTAAACCCTGCTATGTATGTTGCTATATGAACCACTGGGAACATCATTATTCTGTATGTTCCTAATGGGATGACAGAAATCTTTCTTTCCTGGTGGTCAGTGGAAGATGCAGAGCACTGCCTTGCTGACTTATACAACTAAAACAACATGTCGTTTTTCTCCATTGTATAAAATGGAGAACATATGCTTTGCAGGAGCAAGAAGAAGAGGAAAATCAGTGTGGGAACTGACAGCATCTTGATTTATATAATTCCTATTTTGAAGGAAGGGCACCAAAGCTAATAGAAAGTATTTCTTTAAAAACTCTGCTAGATTTTGTAGAAGTATTAAATTTGAAGGAACAGATGAGCTGCCATGAGAAGAAAACAGCTCAGTAGCATTATTTCAGAGATTGTCTCTCCCAGAACAATAGGGTCTGGAACCCATCAAAGAATTCCTGACATCCCCAGGTGAAAACATTTCATTTTCTCTCTACAATTTTGTGATATGCTTACAAATGAAAGTGGAGACCTTAGGAACTAGAACCTATCAGTGAGGGTCATTCAGATTAAAATCTTTCTCTCCTTGACAAGCATAATCTAAGCAGAAGGGAATCTGACCCCTTGCCCCACCACACTAATTCTTCCTCTGCAAAACTGGCATTTTGTTGTTCCTGGCCTGAAATGGTTTGTCTGCTTATAGACATTGGATGTAGATTTACATACCTGCTAAGCTTTTGAAATGAATGTATTCTAAAGTGCTGTTGAAATGTTAAATACTGTAGTTTTTCATGTGACTTGCTTTTCAAATGTTGGCAGCTATAGACTTACAGGTCAGTACAGAGGCACATGTTGCTGGACTGATGTGAGACCAAGTGTGACAATACTTACAGGAGATGACAGATTTCAAATATTAGCTCAGTCTTTGAAGGCTTGCTTTGACATGCACTTTAGAGCATGAAGTATTACCAATGCAGTCTCAGTGTAAACAAAAAGGACACAACATAATGTTCCTTTTCTGTAACTTCTAACAAGCCACCTTCATTAATCAGGAATCCAAGCTGGTATCATAGTCTTCAAAAATCATTTAGTCTTAAGAGATTATAGTAGTGTTGTCAGACCTCCACTGTGGACAAGTTAAACTTAAAATAAGATTTCTTATGAAGGTTCAACAAGCAGACAGCTATTGAAGCTGGAAATCCATGACAATCTATAGAGTGCTGTGAAAACTGCATTCCAGTAGATATATCACTCAATACAATGCTCCTTCTTGAGACACTTTAGGAAATACTATTCTACTCTCTATGAGGTTGTTTACAAATTATATTAAATTGTCAATAGGTTTTTTAAAAGACCTCTTTGTTGCTTTCCAAAGCCTCTGAGTTGAAGTGCTAGTGAAGTGCTATTGGAAATGTGTGTTGCACTAGATGCTTTCTTGGGCAGAACTGCTCGTGAAGCAGAGCAGTGATTAAGAAACTGAACTTTCTGTACAAGTCTGTTGCTTGGACACTTATATGGGATATGAAAAGGAATGAAATATATTCGGTTGCACATATCTAAAAAGTTAACGAATTGAGCATAAAATTCAGAACTTTACTGTTTGTGTAGCAAAGCTCCCATGCAGACAGAAATACTCGACTTCATAGGTGTCTTGCCAGAAGAGTAGGTCTTTGTTTACGTCTTTCCTGCAAATAGAATGTCCTCAAGTTGGTTGTTAAAGCTGTTTCTTGCAGGGAAATGAAGAAAAATCTGTGCTGCCCTTAAACCTAAGGGAAGTAGAAGGAGCAAGCAGAGAAGTTCCTGCTATAGAGTAACCTGAACTCACTCACATCAAGAATAGAGGTTGGTGCCAGACAGGTAAAGAGAAAAAAATCTAAACCAGGATCTGAAGCATCATGTTTGTCTTGTTGTCTCCCTTCAGAGACTGGAGGTAAAGGTCCTTGTCATGAGAAACTGGCAATGTTTGTGGATCTTCTTATATCAATAAATCATTTAGCTGCTTCCTGAATTGAACTGGTAGCAGTGATTAATCTGTATTTGCAGCTACTCAGAGATAAAGGAATGGAACTGTTTAACTATTTGCCATGAAGAATCACACTATGGAGTACAGTGAATTGAAATGCAGGAGAAGCTCTGAGTAATCATACAACTATTCATATGGCTAGAAATCAAGATTGTAGGAAAGAGGATAAAACTCTCGCTGTTGTTCTCATAAAACAGGAAACTAATAGAGAGAGCTTCAAGCACAGAAGTTATGTTCTCATATGCTAAACTCCCACTGCTTGATGGCTGTGCTGGAGCTGTGGCAATAAATAAAAATGTCTGCATTAAAAAACCTGCCTTTGGCCTGTGCTCTTCCCTTGCCATATAGATAATGTGGTTATCATGCATTCATAGAACACTTGCAAACTACAAAATGCATTCTTCTGAACAGCAATCAGGCAGGTAGCAGGCATCTATCCACTTGTGCCAGAAACCCCAGTGCTGTGTTGTTAGCTTCAGACCTAAGATATTTTCAGTCCTGACAAGTTTTCTGCCATCTTCTGGTAGTTAAATTATAAGAGAGGCTGTGTTGCTCTCCATGGGTGCGTTACCTTGTCTCCAAATGAGGGGAGCTGTGTAAAAATGGGGACAGGAGGAAGGGTTTAAACTGGCCAGTCTACTGCTTCTAAGGAAATGACAGCAGAGAAGGGAAGGAGTTATGAACAGATGTTTTGTGGCTTATGGTCTTCAAGGGGTTTGGACATGGTGGCTTATAAATAAACTTGGTGCATTTCAGAGAAGGTAATCTTGGAATCCTTGCTGCTGTTGGAGTTTTTTACTATTTTGATTTGTGTTTGTCTGTACTTCCCAAGCCAGTGGAAGAAATATGGTAACTCAGTTGTCACTTGATGTGATCTTCTAAATCATTGTGTTTCTGTGTTCTTTAGGTACAGAATGTAACAAAGCAAATTCAGCATCTATGAGAAGGTAACTTTTTAGATTCAAATATTTGTTATATCATAAGAGTTTTTGATTACGCAAGTAAGAATTTGTTCTTCTCAAGATCTATAGCTGTTTGTAAGCCTTGTCTCTGTAGCCCAGAATGCCACTGCAAATTAGTGAACAGACAGCAAAGCCATGAGTTTAGGAGCCTTGTGCACTGGGGAGCTTTCTTGATATTTCTATGTGTCACCGACCAATTGCTCCACCTTGTCAGTCAAATTCAGTGAAGTTCTGGGCTTTGTCACAGGGGAGACTTATGAAGTGCCTGTTGAAGCATTCCATAGGGAACTTCGTTTGTGCAACTTCATTTGTGCTCTGCAGCTGCAAGATGGAGGGGGTCTAAAGAGGTTCCAAGGATGGCAGCTGCAGAATTTGGGGTTTTTTTTCCACTGTTCAAATGGAATAGAAATTTTAATAGTATTCAATCCCTTCCAATTTCAAACTAATACCTGTTTTTTAATTGCATTTGATTAAGAACATATTAATCTCAGAGGAAAAGTATATTACAGATGTACCACTTAGTGTTTATATTTTTAGTGTTACTATAGGATTAAGACCCTGTATGTAACTTTGTTTGGTTGTGCATTGTTTGCCTGTGAAACTTCATCACAGTATTTGTGACTGTTTTGTAACAATTAACAAGTTCTTCATTAGTATTTGTATTCTTACAGTAGTATGCAAAACTGAAGGCATTCTATTCATGATGTTCAAGGCTTGTTCAGTTTTGGACTAAATTCTAAATGAAGATTGACTATTCACAAATTTGTTAAAAACGTCAGAGGGATCTTTCTAACTCTACATGTGGATTTAAATACCTTATCTCCTCATACTAATAGTATGAGTTAACCTAGAAATAATTTTACATGAAAAATTTTACATGCTATGGACAGTGGGACCTTGACAAGCTTGAGAGGTGGGCCCATGCCAACCTCATGAAATTCATCAAGGCCAAGTGCAAGGTCTTGCACCTGGGTCGAAGCAATCCCAAGCACAAATACAGGCTGGGTGGAGACTGGCTGGAGTGCAGCTCTGAAGAGAAAGACTTGGGTATGTCAGTTGATGACAAACTCAACATGAGCCAGCAGTGTGCACTCGCAGCCAAGAAGGCCAACCAAATCCTGGGTTGCATCAAGAGGAGTGTGACCAGCAGGTCAAGAGAGGTGATTTTGCCCCTCTACTCAGCACTGGTGAGACCCCACCTGAAGTATTGCATCCAGTTCTGGAGCCCTCAACACAAGAAGGACATTGAGCTATTGGAGC
>VZTY01006779.1:91699-118189 GCA_013400935.1 Turnix velox | reverse complement strand
TTCCAACCCAAACTATCCTATGATTCTATAACTACAGTGAAATTCAGACCAAACATGGGTTTATAACAGAGGAAACTAAGAAACTAAGAGTGACTGGAGAAACATCATCTTACCAGTACAGCAGTGCTCTGTGATCTGCCAAAACCTTGTGTTTCTACCTGAACCTTAACCTTGAGACTTGACTTTGGGAGTTTAGCAGTTACTATATGTCTGAGCTGCTGACAGGCTGCAGTGGCTCAATTGGCACTGATGGGTAGGTATGTAGCACTGAATGCTTTCCTCTCTTTACAAGAGGTTTTGGAAGCACAAACCCAACAGAAAGTGTGACTAAGGATGGCATGTGAAAGTCACTGTGCAGGCAGTTTGATATGTTTTCCCTTAGCACAAACGTTTTTAGAAGTGTACAACTGTGTTCCTTTGGCCTATACTTTTTTGCACAATCATGACTAATTTTTCTGGTAATTGAGCACAGCTTACTGCATTACTATTGATGGTAGTCTTAATTCAAAGAGCTGAACTGTGTACATGAACTGGGTACATGTTTATGCGATCACCCAAAGCCTGTTCAAAGAGGCTACAATTTTACTGCTTCATAAGAGTAAACCATGTGTGGAAACTACGTTACTGATAACTGGAAGTGTGTTCTAAAGCTACATGACAATGCTTTCCTTTCTTCTTCTTTTTTTTTTTTTTTAAGGAAAAGAAAAAGAAACAAAACCCCCAAAACTCTTTAAATTAGAAATTCTAATTTAAGTTGACAGTGACTCGGCTTTAGAGGGAGTTGTTGAATAGGTGAGAATATAGAAGCTTGGTTGGTAAGGAACAATCACGCACATAATTTCCCTGAGTAAAACAACCTGCCATTTCAGGTCTTTGATATGATTTATTTCAACACTGGTCACAGAGAAGTCATGGTGGCTTCCCTGTGTGGTGTCTGACGGCACATTGCATTTACTTGAAGAATAACCCAATGCTCAAGTACTCTATGCAGTTGCACTTGTGTTACAGGAAATTCCAGGGGGTTTTAGAGCCTCTGTCCTCACTCCACATCGAATCAGCCTTGTCTAAGCAGCTCGATGCTTTCCCATGCCATAGGTGCTCAACTGTTGCCATTTTTATTAATGCTCAGTGATCGAAGATTTAATTACTTATTACCTGTTTACCCACCCATTTTAGTTGCTTGCTGGTTAACTGCTAGAGAGAAAGACCTTCCTAATTCAAGCTGTATTTTCAAATTGCAGTGTTTCAAGGTACCATAATCCATAAAGTTCAAACCATTGTAACTGTGGATGTTACAGAACTCATTCCTAATTTGAATTTAATCTCTGAGTGCCTAAAGGTGGTTCTGATTTGGAATTTTAACTCCATTTCTATGGAGTTTCTTCTGAAAGCTTTTCTTTTTAATTCAAAGGTAAAATGAAATCATAGGTATTCCTTGTTTTGGAGAGGTATGAACCTTGATATTTCAAAATGGTGAAGACATTGTCAGTAGCACATGTAGTATGTTTTTGTGCATTTTTTTTGCTTGGTTTTAAAGGGTGCAGTTCCTGAGACTGCAAATTTGGCAGTGAAAGTAGTTTTGTTTCAGACTGCATGGGCAGTAGTACATAATTATCATGGGGAAGCACAGCCTAGGCATTTTTTTTAATTATTTAATTTAATTTTTCACCCAGGTCAGTGACCTAGTGGCAACAGAGTTCAGTTGAAATACTCAAACATTTCTGCTGTCCAAAGAAGAGCTTTGTATATCTGATGTATCCTCGAGGTTTGGAGAGGGAGCCAATGTATCTTTTACCAGAAAGGTTAAAAGTCAAATGTGTATTCAGCATGTTATGGATGCTAAAACACAACCACTTTTAACAATAGGTAGGTATTTTTGCTAGTTTTATAACCCTACATAATCTATATCCACTGCAGAAGAGCAAAATACAGAAACTCTAAAATATGATGTAATTTATTGTAATTACATTACAATAGTAAGGCTTTGGTTCTTTTTATGGGCTCTGGGATGAAAAAAGCATTCAAAAGATATATCTGGCTTCAACCAAGACACTCTCATTCTTGATTGTTTTTTTTTTTTTGAGTTCTGGTCCAGGGTAGGTGCCTTCACACTCTGTACTCACTTGGTGTCTGGAGCTGTCATCAGGTTCTGGGGAAACTCCTGGTAATGGCAGTGTTGGACCAGAAATAATTTTAATTTAAAATGGCCCCTTTTAAATTTGAGTTATCAGTCTGAAACTCAAATGTCCTGTTAAGAACTTTATTTTGCTTAATATAATGCTGTCAAGTTGGATAGTTTCTTACATGAATATGGGTTGCCCTCTAGTGAAAAGAAGGGAGAGGCTTGCTTAAAAAAGAGCTGCTGCTGAAGGTCCACATGTCAGTATAAACTGTCACAGAAGACTGAAGTCCATGGTGAATTAGTAGTAACAGCTGTGGAACAGCCTTTTAAGAACAAGGCTTTGATAATAAATCAGTAATTTTAAATTGGCTGGTGCAATGTAAAATGTGTTTATCTGCTTTACAAGGATCGGAAATCTATGGCCAAGTGATGGATCCAGTTCAGAATCTGGGTAACTCCTTCAGCTGCAGCATAGAGGTTTCCTTTGCGCCAGTGCCGATGGGTACATGCCCAAGTACAGCCCAATCAGGAGTTTGGATGCCTGGCTGATTCACCCTCTCTCTTGTTCAAAATCCTGGTAAGTAAACAAAGCGTTAGGGCAGCATGCGTTTTTGGATCTCAGATTTCCATGTGCCTCTGGAAATACTAATCTTTTAGGATAAAGCTCAACCTGAGACACTAGCAAGTACCTTTGGAAATCTGGAGTTCTGTGCTACGTTAACAGCTGTTCACACAGATGCCCTTCCTCTAGTGCAACAGCTTAGTTCTGATGGATTCAGACTGTCATCAGCTCTGCTCTTCTAGTTAAATTGTCTGATGACAGAAATTGTGCCATGTCAGGTGGCTGGGGTGGAGAACAGAGTATTTGGGTACTAAGGAGCACTGTGTGACTCAGCAGCATGTCTGCTCTCTTCCATCTCCCCACAGCACAGAAACAACAGTAGCACAGCCTGAGCTACTTTTTTGCAGCCTTGTTGTTGTTGCAGTCATGCACCTGTGAGTGGAAGCACAAGTCAGTGGTTTAGCTTACCACAGGGGCCTTTTTACATAGGAAAAACAAAAATTAGACTTGATTTTCTTGCAGTTAGGAAGAAGGAAAAGGTGACTGGTTTGTACAACAATATGAAATTATAATAGTTAAGAAAAACCTATGTATCCTTCTTTAAATCACACTGATTCCAATTCTTGAAGTTGTTTTTAATCTCCTGGAGTGGTTCTTGCCTAAATGACGAGTAGCATTTTGTTAGAAAAGTGCAGCAGCCTTTCTGCACTAACACTAGAAAGGAAAATAGGCTCTCTTAAAACGAAGTTTCTCTGCCCTGCTTCAGTGGTCGGCACTAAGGGAAGATTAATCCTGTATCCAACTGCCTCTTTCTGCTGTTGACTTTAATTAGTTAGAGGTATTTGGCAGCAAACTTGGGACATCTGTCTGGGTTAATCTGATGCTTGGTGTTTTTCAGTTCATGATAAATAGGCTTGACAGGTTAGTTCTTATTATGAGTTCTCATTTATGAGTTTGGTGACTGCTGTTTTTCAAGGTGGCAGCTGGCCAAGAATGGTACATTCAAACTACACCATCCGATCAAAGGAGAATGCACACAGGCACAATGCAAAAGAAGTCTTTACTACCACCACGTGTTGTCTTCTGCTAAGGGAAGAGTTAGCACCATAGGTTTTAAAGACAGATGAAGAGCCAACCTGGATGCACTGTCTTTGTGCAGGACATCCAAGCAGAGAAAAATAGGGGCACAAAAATTCAGCACATTGCAATCAAGCACTCTGACAAAGCTGTTTCCCAGCAAGACATGTTCCCAGCTGCTGGCACAAGCAGGGACTCTGGAGTTGGTAATTATATCCATTGCAATTCCCAGGGGGTTGATAGGGCTGCTCCTCATCTGCGCTCTGGTCCTGGAGCTTATTTGGTTGAAGCAGAGGAAAAGCAAAGTACCTCTCAACCACTCCCTCAGCAGCAAGGCTATGCCCTCACAACACAACAGCACCAGCTCAATAGTCGTTTCAGGGGTGCTTGTCCTTACAAGGTGTAATTAATTTCACTGAAAAGCAGAGTCTCTTGGCTGACTCCTTTGTACAGCTCATTGACTGCTCCAGTGCTGGTCCAGTTATTTGTAATGGACAGCTATTTTCAGACAGGTGGTGCGTGTCACCTTCCTCCTCTGAGCAAATTACTTAGAAAATTTAAGGCAGTACTCCAGCAATGGGAGTTAGGGCTTTTTACTTCTTTTTATTTTTTTAAAGAAACCCTAGTTTTGAAAATATGTAGCTGTAAACAAGCTTTACATCCATTGTGAAAGTTTGGTGCTTAGAATGACTCTGGGTTTGATAACATGTAATGGTGTCTAGCTTTCATATAACTGGTTTTGGGAGGGGTTTTTTTGTTTGTTTGTTTTGTTTAATTATTGAGGGTGAAGGAAGACGAGTGGTAATATTAGAATGAAAGCTAAGTGGCAGAGGGCTGCATTTACCCACAGATGTTCAGGAGTGGGATATATTATATAATGTTACCTTTTCTGTTCTCACATCTTGTTGCTTGACAATAAAAACCATTCCACCATTTTTAGGCTGTACTAATAAAGTACAAACCTCAGCGTAATGGACTTAACTTTCTTCTGGCACAGACTCTAAGCAGAAAAATATCATTCTATTCCAATCTCTGTATGCTGAATATTGGGTCTTTAAGTAAATATCTGACCTTTGCACTTCTGTCAAAGAACAGAGTGCATCTGCATTGTAAAATTGCATTCAATGAAGGTAATGTCAGAGCCACAGAACTTGCAGAAACATGGACTGACTTGGTGGTGGCTTATGATAAGAAAATAGAACTAAGTAGCTGTATTGATCATAGCATAAAGTGTTCACAACAGCCTAATATAAAAAAAAAAGTCACATAAAGTTTTATTAATAAATGAAGACTATTTATTACTTCAAGTGTTAATGGTAAAAAAAATTCAGCACAGCTGTTGCATTTAAAAAAGTGAAACTACATTAAGTACTATGTTCCTAGTTCAGTAAACAGATGAACCTGATGTCCTTTAATGACATAATAGTTGAGCATTATACAGTACATCTTATGAAGACCCGTAAATTAAAGAACTACTTTTAAAATTTATTGATTACAAAAATTCTGCATTCACAGCTTTAACTTCTTTTTTCTTCCACGACCATCAGGGGTACCATCCATTTTGCGCTTCTGTGCCTGCAAGGTAAGGTTTTTGATAAGGTTACTGTGATACAAAAAGCAAGCAATGAATTTCAAGTGAAAGTGGATGGAGATTATTAACATTTTAAAATGCAGTAAATTGCAAATGTTGTAATGTGGCAAATATGAAAAGCCTCCTCGGGAGAGCATCATTGTTTCCTATTCTTACAATTCTAGAAGAGTTTCACAGAGGTGAAAGGTGGATAGAAGTGTTTAAGGATGTTGTAATGCTTTCTATTTACAAAATGGTATTTCTAAATACCCATTTAAATATTCTGTAAGCAGTTCTGTAAAAAAATCCAACTTTACTAATCCACCAACCCTTAACTTTATTAATCTCTGCATATCTGCAAAGAAAGCTGTGCTTCTGTGTCTGATACGACAGCTCTAGGCAACAACTTGAACAAATCTAGGCAAGAAAATGGATAAAGCAGTTTTTTTGTTTGTTTTGTTTTTTACAAAACAGGCCTGGGTATTTAGCAATAGTTTGAAAAGATCCCTGTTTTCTAACAAGCTCTTCCACAGAAATGCCATTTTAAATCTTACCGAAGATGGTTTTGGTCCACGTTTCTTCTTTTCTGCCTTTTCCTTTTCTTCCAGTTCCATGTTTTCTCTTTCAATCAGGGTGATTAAAGTATTGCATCTCCTTTGCAGCTCCTGAATAGCACAACATATTCACTTACTCCATCAGACAGCCACTTAAGGTAAAAATCATACTAGAAATGTCTGTAATGAAGTTCTTTGCTGTATCTTGGCAAATCAAAAAAGCAATTAAATACTTCTTGATTGTTACTAGCTGGCTTCACAGGAACAGATTTTGAATAACAGAATCACAGGATGGTTTGGGTTGGAAGGGACCTTAGATTGCCCAGACAGGTTGTGGACGCCCCCTCTCTGGAGGTGTTCAAGGCACTGAGCAGCCTGATCTAGTGGGAGGTGTCCCTGCCCATGGCAGGGGGGTTGGAACTCGATGATCTTTAAGGTCCCTTCCAACCCAAACTATACTATGATCGAGTTCTAACCCCACTGCCATGGGCAGGGACACATCCCACTAGACCAGGTTCCTCAGTGCCTTGTCCAGCCTGGCCTTAAACATTTCCAGAGGGGGTATCCACAGCCTCAACTGGGCAAGCTGTACCAGTGTTTCACCACCATCAACTGTAAAGAATTTCTTTCTTAGATCTAGCCTGAATCTACCCTCTTCCAATTTACATCTGTTATCACATATCCTATTGAACATTCCTACCCCTGCCTTTCTGTAGGCCCCCTTCATGTATTGATAAGCTACTATGAAGTCGCCCCTGAGCCTTCTCCAGGGTGAACAGCCCTCACTCCTGCAGCCTGTGCATGTGCACAATACAGATGGGATTTTATTAGCTTGGTGTTGAGCTGTGTTGTCAGAAGCATCTGTGACCAAAAAGCTGAAGAGACCCATACATACCATTGCAGTTCTGGACTTGAGAAACCAGTCAAATCTGAATTGCGGGGAGTTTCGGATACACTGCCTCAATTCATCATAGACATTTTCTTTATCAAATCCCAGCTTGTGAAGCATACAGATTAGGAAGCGATCCTCCTCTTCTGTGTAATTCTTCCCTTTATTAGTACCATATGATATTCTTAGCTGGTGGAAAGGGGCTTTGTATCTGCCAATCTAAACAAAACAAGGAAGTATTGTATAAAATTAAGAAATTGTTAAAGCAATTACTGTGAAAGCAATACCATCATATAACAGGGAGATGAGCAACACCAAGTTGGAAAACTAGATCTTTTATAATCTCTAGTGCTAAGCCACCACACATAAGGAACTGTGGGTTCTTGATGGTTTATTTACACACACTAGCTAAACTGGTGGTGTCTGTGGTTTTTTGATTAACAGCAGTCTTACGACTTGTTGCTAGATTCGAAAATACTCAAGATCAGCCAGGCTTCAAATGTCAATGACTGTTTTTAACATACAAACCCTCAGCAATGGTCAAACTCTGAGTAACTGAGTGACTGTAGTACATGGTTCAGTTGCATTCTGGTTAACTGAGTTAGTCTCCTTTTTCCCCCAGACTTCCCCAAAGGAGATAACTAACCATGTGGGTAGTTTTTCCCCCCCCTCACATAGGGGGAAAAAAGTTCTGGTATGTCTTATGCAGATCTGTTCATTATGAAACCCTGGAAACATATTAGGACAAAAAAACTTCTCTGCTTGGCAAGCCTGCCCTTTTTAGTGCACCAAATACATGTTTTTGAGTGTATAATATGTAAATATTTATATTTATTTTAAAAATTATGTATGCACACATATAAATGATTTCTAGTTATACAGGTTCCCCACCCCAAAAAATTCTGCTTCTTCAAATAAGCACATCATTAGTGGGAATGTTCTATATAAAGAGGATCGTACATACAATTCTCATCAGAGCTAGCCACCA
This sequence comes from Turnix velox, assembly GCA_013400935.1. Taxonomy (NCBI): domain Eukaryota; kingdom Metazoa; phylum Chordata; class Aves; order Charadriiformes; family Turnicidae; genus Turnix; species Turnix velox. Next base: position 110,427 of record VZTY01006779.1, on the reverse strand, counting down.
GTTCACATAATCACAGAATGTCGGGGACTGGAGGGGACCTCGAGTGATCATCTAGTCCAATCCCCCTGCCAGAGCAGGAACACCTAGACTAGGTCACACAGGAATGCATCCAGATGGGTTTTGAATGTCTCCAGTGAAGGAGACTCCACAACCTCTCTGGGCAGCCTGTTCCACTGTTCTGTCACCCTCACTGTGAAAAAAGTTTTTTTTCTTCTACTTCTGTGGAACCTCCTGCATGTTCAGCTTGCTCTCATTGCCCCATGTTTGTATCGTTAGAGGTCACTAAGACCCTGGTTTCATCCTCCTGACACTCATCCTTTATATATTGATAAACATTAATGAGCTTGGTCTTCTCCAAGCTAAAGAGACCCAGTTCCCCTCAGCCTTTCCTCATAAGGGAGTTGCTCCAATCCCTTCATCTTTGAAGCTCTGAACTTGTACTGAAGCAACTGCTCTTAAATATACCAAAGAGGCAAATGGCAGCCCAAGGTGTTGCCTTCACACTTTAGCAACACTGGCTGGACAGAGTCCTGCATCTCACCTTGCTGGAAGAGGGAAATAAAAGAAGCAAGAAAGGCAGCAGAAATACCTTTGTATCAAGCGCCTTTTTAATGCTGATTCGTCTTTGAATTCTGGCTTCTCCTCTTTCTATCTGAGCCATGATCTTCTCAATGTCCTGGAGTTCATTGCATCTTTCCCAGAACACAGCTAAGAAAAGAACAATTAGTTAGGGTTTTAAGCATACATTTTAGAAGTTAGGGGGTTTGTAACTTAAAATTCCTTTTAGAGGAAGTTACCATGATATAGAATTAGACGTTCCTTTACCTGATAAGGACCCTTCACTGCCCCAGTCATGTGCTGCAGTGTTACAAATGGCATTTGAAGAGGGCAGACAAAGGAGTCCTCAGTTTAAATGAGGTGTGATATGGCCAGAAAGCTTTTTGTTAGCCAAGCTCCTTCACGAAAGAAAAAGGCTTCTCAAAACAGAAACTGATCAAACAGCAATGCATTTTGACAGAGGGAAGAGGATGGGTAACCAAGCATGTAAACACAATTAGTTGTTTAAATAAAAGGGTTTTTTAATTAAAAAAAATTCACATCTCCAAGATGCTGTGTAACTTTTAGACTTTTGAACCAGGAAAGCAGCAGCAGAGATGGACACACAGAGCTGAGCACTTATAACAAACAAGTTACCTGAGTACTCAATGACTTCCTCTGGGGTTTTTCCTTCTACTTCTCGTGCGATGTTTTCAATGTCATCACGGCCCCACTTCTCATTAGCTTTTATGAACTGGTTAAAATCTCTCTTATTCCAGTTAGTGAATCCCTTTAGAGCAATCAGAAAGAAACATTGCACAGAAATTGAGGATTAGTGTCTCTCCAAATTTGTTTCAACACATTTCTTTAAAATGGAATATAACATATCCATCGTTCCAACACTATCAACAATCCATGCATCCATGTTAACTACAGCACATGTGACTCAGTGACAAGAAACATTCCTGTGACACTAGTAATACACAAAGCAAGCCTCAGCTGCTTTGTTTCAATGAAGACCCAACTGTACCTGGGTTAGCAGCTTCTCTTTTTCTTCTAGTTCTTCATCATTAAGAGGTTCAGCCTCATCAATTTTAAGCTGCTCTTCCTTCTGGGCCTGGGCTGCATTTGGCAAATCAGGATTACGAGGTACCTGAAAGGATTTGCATTTTATAAAATTTGATTAATTTTCACTGAAAATTGCTAATTGTCACGTTGCTGTTAATACAACCTAATCATTTGGTTCAACCCAACATGATTTCTTCTTATTTAGTGTGAGAGGCAGGACAAGTACAGTTTCCTGATGTTGAGGAAAACTGCTGCAATGCAGGAATTTTTCAATTACCTTGTAGCCAATTGTTTTCCTGTAGTAGAGAATCTCTTTCTCCAACAGTTCAAACAGGCGTGGGGGGAAGAACTGAAAGTCCTGTACGTTTGGCTGTTTAGGAGGTCGTGGTGCCTGAAATATACATAGTTTGTGTTTGACTCCCTTTATCATCCAGTCATGTGATTTCAATTTATGAGGAGAAAAAAAAGCATTTAACAAAAATGCACTGTCTCAACTAAAAAAACAAAGGGGCAACACCCTGCCCATGAAGTAAGACAAATCAGGTATGAAGAATTCTGAAAGTGAGAAAAGGAGAGGAGGAGGCTGCTGAGGAAAGTCACAGGTGCATCACCTTCAAACAAAGTTTAGATGTTCCAAGCAGCATTAAGAAAATATTCCATAGGAATATTCTAAGGAAAAGTCACAACTGCTCAAATAAAAAAATAAGAAACACCCTGTGTTCTTGCCCTCCTCTAACATCATACATGTTTCAGCCAGCTCTTAGATTCTTCTCACACAAGTTTGTTTCTAGTCCTTTGCATTTTTCTAAATTTAAATTGCCTCCTTGCTTTCAGCTTTCACTATTTATCACACATACCTGAACAATTTTTTTTTTTAATTAGTCAACTCACCTTGGGTGCTTTTGGCTCACTGACACGAAGAGCCTCTCTGAAGTAAGCATCCACTGCATAATTGGCTTTTCTTTCTCGTTTTGGTGGCTCAATCCACTCTGTAAATGCCATCTATAAAGACAGAGCCCACCACCCCTGAAGATATTAAAACCATGCCTTGCAAAATATTCAGACCATCACAAGTTTTAACTAGGTTTAAATCTACCTCTTACTCACTGCTATTACTTATTTTCATGTAATAAAAGTTACAAGCTGCTTTCTTGCATTATATTGCATTTTAACAACACTACTCAAGTAACTGCGGTTTAACCTTACAAGTCAGATATCTCCTCCAAAAGTCATTTAAACGCTACCTTCTGTTTTTCTCTGTAGTCTTCCCCTTCAAAATTGTACACACTGGACTCTGTATCCATTGTGAAATTCCGAAGTGAGCTTTCACCCATCTTTGAAAGTTTTTCATTCATTTCCGCAGTCTAGGAAGAAGAGTAGAAATTAACAACAGCAGAAAAAACAACTGACTGATATGCAACCCCTCAACAGCAAATCCCCTGTTCTCCAGCTTACAACCATGCAATCGTGCCAGGATACACTTATCTGTACCATCAAATTTACGTCTACAGCTGGGTTTTCCCTTTTTTTATAGCTTGCTCTCACCTTCTTTGCTCCTCTTTCCAAAATATGATCAATATCTTCATCTGTAATCTCACTCTCCTTTGAGGCAAAGACATGTGTTGCTCCATGTCTAATCATTTGCAGCATTTCATCCTTCCCAAGCTTATTCAGGTTCTGATCCACCAGCCTTCCTGAAGTCAGAAGCAGTGGAAGACAGCAGTTAACTAAAGATTTTACATCATGGAAGGATCAATACATGATTTGTCGCCTACTCACATTCCCAAGGCCAAGCTGTATCCTTTCCTTTCAATAAAGGAAATTCAAAATGAAAGGAGGGAAAATAAAGTGGAAAGAAATCCAAAGCAAGCAAAATCTAGCCAAGATGTGCTTTAGAACGCATGAATTGCTTTCAACAATCATCATTTTGGATGCGAGGTCTTATGTATCACAAGGGAGATAAAAATCAATAAAAGTCACAAAGTTGGTAAGGTAATACCTATCACTACAGTAAAATATATTTTCCAGTGGATCAGGCCTTTGCACTCTACCTTTAGAGATCAGCTGAGAAAAAAGCCACATTCCCATTAATCAATATTTATTGATTTCACCATAGTTTGCATGTTGTGAAAAAAGGAGAATCACATCATCTCTACAAATGAACTGCCTTCCTGTACTTGCCTTGCTGAATGACTATGGAATCCAGCCGCAGCTTCATTTCTGCACGTTCCACTATTCTTTCTTCCACTGTGTTGTCTGTGATAAACCTGAAGACTCGCACTGTCTTTGTCTGGCCAATTCTGTGTGCTCGATCCTAGGCAAGAAAAACCTCCATCATAGAAGGCCACCAAACTGGTCAGGCATGATTTGCCCCTGGTGAAGCCATGTTGGTTGCCTCCAAATCTTTACAGACAGCCTGTTAATGTGGCTACCACAGCAGCACACTTTAATCTCCATTGAAAGTTTTGGGTCTTCAGATGGTGCATCTGAAAATTTGGGTTTGTAAATCACACAGGGGAGAAGACTGGATGCTTCCTCCAACTTGTTCAGTTACGCCATGAACATTTCAAGAATAATACAACACACCACCTCACCTGGGTAGCAAATTATTAACCTCAGTCAGAATTAGTACCCTCACCATACACCTTTAATGGTGGCTGGAGCTGTCTCACTTCAACTTCTAGAACTCGGGTGACTCATGCTTTTGAACTAATTTTTGCAAGACTATTTGAGAAACTATAGCTTAACTGGAAAAAACTGAATGTCCAAAATTTGGCTTCTCAAGGCCTCATCTGTCAAAACGGTGGCAGTTTTAAAATCACTTTACTTTCTTACATGGTCAGTAGTGTTATTGACACTACTCTTGAGAGCACAGATGCATGCAAATCTATTTTTAACCTATTTTTTAATCTCTTTTAAGACAGTTGCTAAAAAGCACTTAATCATTTATTGCCACTGTAAAAAGCAGGTTTTGAAACATTTAATTCAGCTTTTCCTTGTCTCATTTTGCAGTTATTAGAACACAAACACATTCATGTCCACTATCCACAAATGGAAAGCTTTATAGTTTTGAGACTGACACATACCATGCTAGGTGATTTACTTTAATAACAAAATATGCTATTCTTGTTAAATACTGCTACGAGTACTGTAGCATATACTCAGAATTTCCCAAAGCATAAATCATTGTATATCCCAAATGTGAATGAAGGTTTCACACAGTGGAAAGCACACTGGAATTGCCAACCAATTTTAATACTTAAAAGTACTACTCCTGTCCTAAACTGAGAAAAATACCAATTTATTTCAGAAACACTGCACTGTGCCACATACATCTTTCAATGAAAGTTCTGCGAGAAAGGGAAGAAAAAAGCCCCAAGTCATAGTTTCCATCTGGGCTCTTACCATAGCCTGAAGATCTACTTGTGGGTTCCAGTCTGAATCGTACAGAATGACAACATCAGCAGTAGCCAGATTGATTCCAAGACCTCCGGCCCGCGTGCTCAGCATGAACACAAATTTTGAGCTGCCAGGTTCATTATATGCATTGATAGATGCCTTGATAAATAAAAAGGACACATTAAATGAACCAAGCATTTCACAAGTACTATTTTTACTTAAATGAAAGCCTTTTCAATTTTTAAATACCTGTCTCTCATCGTGTGGTGTTTGTCCATCCAGTCTACAATACTCGTAATTTCGCCACATACAGTAATCTTCCAAGATATCCAGGACTCTGGTCATCTGACTGAAGATAAGGACTCTTGAACCTGATGGGATAAAAAAGCATTCTTATGTTTTCACCAAAACTGAAGAATTTAGTTAGAATTTTAGAACATTCTGTGTAAGGCAGATCTGCAGCTGCCAATAGCAAAAGTGGCCAGTGTGGGACTCGGAGGGCTTTGGGTGTGACTGGAGTGCACAAGACTGAATTGATGGCTGCTACAGCTGTTTGGCTCCTGTCCTTGCCTTGCTCTAAAGCTCTAAACTGGAAACTAGATAATAGCCGCCTTTCTGCTTTCATTTTCTGTTGAACATCCTTATCTAGCTGTTCTCAGGAGCACCAGAATAAAATGGTAACCCAAATATACATAAACACAACAATGGGGAGTATAAAGAATGACATTTCACAGCATTTGGCTGCGATTTAAAGTAGCTACATGTGAACTAAGTTCTACTTAAAAGATTTATTGGCTTACTTACTTTACAAAATTGTAATGAACAGTAATTTATGCACAGACAAACAAACATTTTCAACCTACTTGAGCGATTTATGTCAATCCTAGAATACAATAGAACTACTTCCTCCAATATACTCCTAGAATGTTTTCCTTTGGACTATGGGTCTAATAAGACCTCTCTTTTGTCTAAAATGATCATCTGATTTAAGACTGAGTAAATTTTAATATCCACAGCCCAACAAGAAGCCTCACAGCAGAAAGAAACCAACATCAATAAAAACACTGTAACCACTAAACTTGTAGTCTTACAATGCTGCATATTGCCACAGCTGCTGGGATGATGCCTCAATACAAATTACAGGTTACTTCTGTATTACATATGGCTGAGTATGGACTAGGTTTTTTTCTTCTGCAATGTCTCCCCAGTCACAAAATCTCCTCCCCTCCTTCAGCCAAGTTACTTCCACAAGCATGCTCATTAGAATAATAAATTAAGAATTTATTCTGGAATCAGAAATTCTGTCACAACTGAGTTTTGCAGTAATGTATTACAGAGCTCTGTCCCTACTGTCAACTAAGTTTAAAGTAGCTGAGTGCTCCCCCATGGCTGTGTGCCTTAAAGAATTCATTCACATACTGCTCAAAATTGTACCCAGCCAAGAGGAACAACACTGAACAAAGGAATTTACTTTAAACCATGTGCAAAGACTTTGAATCTGAAATGGTATTTCATGGAAAATTAAAGGAGCAGCAAAAATGCCATGTGATCATGTTTAAAACAGATAATGAAGCTAAGAAAGAAAATCTTAAGCCCAGAACAGCTACTGATTATGTAGTTTTAACTTAGCCATAATAATCCAATTATTTAAGAAGGCTCTTCATAAACTGGTTTTGTATCACCTATTTAAGATACAGTGTTTGACAAGCTGGTGTCATGCTAGAAACCAACACTAATCCTGGCTAAAGTGTGCTGGTTTTAGCTCAGGAAAGCATTAAGAAGCATCTCCTTGCATTTTTATTGCTGAACCAAACAACTCTGCCGCCACCAAGAAGCATACCTTGTTCTTTCAGCTTCGGAAGCAATTTGTCCAACACCACCATTTTGCCACTGTTGGTGACCAAATGCATATCTGTTGTGTAAGGTGGCCCAGGTTCTGCTCCATCAAAGAGATAAGGGTGATTGCAGCATTTTCGCAGCTGCATGAGGATATTCAAGAGTCTCATTTTGTCCAGCTTCCCAGCTGAATTCAGTATGTCTATATCCTTCATCAAAATTCGTGTGTACCTGTATCAATGAAAGAAACCTTTTGCAACTCAAATGAAACTGGTCTTTAAATGATAAGCATAGTCAAAAGCTCAACCTCCACTTCATTTAATCAAGTCCTGATGCACAAGTTCTGGTCATCACAAAGTGTCACATGGAAATACATATAGGTTGAAAGCACACTAGAAGGAATTAAATCAAGCTCCATCCAATAATCAAGTCGCAAGCAGCACATTCCACATTCCTTAACCACAGCCAACCAGTAGGTGAATTACCATTCTCGTTGCATTTTGCTGAGACCCACATAAATTTTAACCTCCTTCTTTGGAGGCAAACTCTTCTCCACATCAGCCTTAATGCGACGCAGAAGGAATGGTCGAAGCACCTGGAAGAGATGGCTTTGTTAAGTGAACTTTGGAAACCAAAGCACTGAACAGATAGGCAGAGAAAAGCTCTCTTATCATAAAAGCTCAAACACTGGATCATCTGAAAAAGCAATCTATATGTCCAGGTTACTATGCATGGTAATACATATCTACTGTCTATGGAAAACTCAAAATTAAGCCAAAATTTTTTTCAGATGATTGTATGCCCTCCAATTATTTTTTTTCATTTTGCTTGACTGAATTATTAATAGTCTCTTCATAGCCAGTATTTTTAATGTAACAAATTGAGAATCCCAAAAGGCAGAACTATCAGCCCTTCTCTCCCCCTAAAACAATTTCTGTTTCAGGAAACAGTCTTCTGAGCTTCACCAACTGAAAGTCTACAATAATTTCTGGAATAAGTTTTCTTTTCCTGATATTCTATCACAAGATGCATTAGAAGAATTATTTAGAACCTTTCATATGTAGCTTTAGTAAATGTAAATTTTGAAGCTTTAATAAATGTAACACCTACTTATACAGAAAGACTTACCATATGGAGACGTTCCACCAGCTTCTGATCCCCTAGACAGTTGTTTGTATCAAACCATGAATCAAAGTCCTGTATCAACAACATCATTGGTATGTAAGTGGTTTCCTTTCAAGGTGCTATGTCTTTACAATGGTGAGTAAATACAACTTAAGTGATTTTCACATGGGCAGTAAATAAAAGAACAAATTACCCTCCTTGGTCTGCTTTTATGGAAAGCTCTGTAATAAGGCATCGTCCCCCCAAAAAACCCAAGCCACTCATACCATTGGCAGGAGAGGGGAAGAAATAATGAAAAAAATCAATATATGAGCCCTTGTCTGTTGAAAAAAATTCACTCATCAAACCACCAGAAAAATTCTATCTAGTGGAAGTATATCACTGCAGCATTTGATGAAAAATTAAAAGAAAAAAGTTTGGGTGACATGAACCACAGAGCTTCTCTTTCTAGAGATGTTCTGCTCCCAGTGCATCAAAACAGTCAAACATGTGCTTCACTTTGTGAAGCCTATTCTTCATTCTCTATCTACCACCCTACAGGAAAGACATCTTAGATAAACAGTAAGGTAACTTACAGTTAAATGTAAGAACAAAGTTATTGTGAAATGTAATAGAGATGACATTCACATTGTGATTTTAAATAACTCTCGTATCTGCTAAGCTCATAAGAGCCCTTAAAAACAGACAAGCCGAGGTAAAACCTAACCTACTATATTTCACAGTTCTGGTAACATGTTGAATTGTCAATCTGTCTTTGTCAGTAACTAATACCACTAACTATACATATTCAGAGTCAGCAAAGTTAATTTAATTGGATTAGAAATGAAGACTTACTTCAGATGAGTTAAAGACATCTGGCAAAAGAAAGTTCAGAAGTGCCCAGAGTTCATGTAAGTTGTTCTGAAGTGGCGTTCCAGTTAACAGTAGACGATTTGTAGTCTTGAATTCCCTCACTATTTCTGATAACTGAAGGACAATAAGACAAATATTACTGGTCTCCACACCACCACCTCATAACTCACACAAATCTCTCTTTTCAGTGAAATTATGAATTACCTTTGATTTTTCATTTTTAATCCTGTGGGCTTCATCTATAACCAGGTATCTCCAGTTAAACTTTTTGAATACTGACTTCTCTTTGATAAGCATTTCATATGATGTTACACAGACATCCCATTCTCCAGGTAGTAACACATCTCTGACAAAGGCAGCCTAGACAACAAGGGGAGAGTCAGTTACTGAGGTTTTGCCAAATCTAAAACAAAAAGAACATGCTGCTGCCTTTAAAATTATAAACAATGCTGCTCATAAATCTGAAAGATAAAATTAATTACAGAGGCAACATAACACACAACCATTGTAAAGATTAACATTTTGTCTGTGTCAAAGCTGTCTAAAACCCTTGAGGTAGAGCAGAGAAGGGGCTTCAGTCTAACTTTGGGCTTTGGAAATTGCAGGTGACTACCCAACACTCAGGAGGTTTTCAATAAATGAACTGTAGGATCAGAACTCAAAATCAATTTCCTGTCAGTCCACTTTGGGGTTAAGTTTTAAGTTTAGAAAATAGTAGAGTCTGAGTATTTGTTTGTCTAGCTGAACAATTTCTAGAACACCAAAATCCAAGGTTAAAAGCAGATACAGCAATTAGTCAGAATTCAGAGATGTATAAATGTTAAGAACCTAATTCATATAAGATATAAATGTATATATTGAAAAGTCATACTCTTAAAAAAAAATCACAAGATCTCAGATTTGTACCAATGACCTCCAAAACTAATTTAAAGTTTCATCACTATTTTTATGCTTTTGAACCCAGCAAACTGAAAATAAAGCTAGATGCCCTTGGAATTAAAAAAGAAAAGTGGTGACAAAAGCAGATTAGCAGCACAAGTAATAACTCCTCGTTCCATAAATAAATAACTCCAGTTGACAAATCTACAGATGTACCATCACACTCCATGTGGGTAGCAAACAACTTACACTGATGTAACAAGAAGAGGATGATTTAAAGAGTAAGGCCATAAGAGGCTGAACAACATTTTTTCTTTTAATTGACAGAATTCGAGCCAAATAAGATCACTATGAACAACCAGGCCACCTTTTCACAATGCGATTCTCTTAACTGCTGCTTCAGCCAATACAACATACTGCACTGAATAAATTACTTTTTCACGGATTTATATATTTGTACAGCATTTAAAATGGAATATTCCCTTTTCCTATTTTAAAAACATATTGAGGTTTGTAGGTCTGCACCATGCATTGTTTTAACAGAAGGAGAGAGAAAACCTGTGGTCAAGAAATTATGAGTGTGATGTAGAAATAGCTGGGCAACATAGGTGTGAATTCTAAGCTCATTCTATTTTCAGTAGATAGCACTTGTTGGTCTTACTGTTTAAGCACTGGAAGTCCAAGTAATATGCTTCCCCCTGGGAAAGAAAGGTAAAGGACAGCAAGAACACATGCTGGATTTACACAGGAAAAACAACCACATCAGAACTTACTCGCTGGTCCTTGTCACCTATCAAACAAACAGCTCGAAGGGTAGGGACCCATCTCTTGAATTCATTCATCCAGTTATGTAGAGTGGACTTGGGAACTAACACCATGTGAGGACCAGGAATATTTCTGTAGTGTTTCATATACCCAAGAAGAGAAATTGTTTGCAATGTCTTCCCAAGACCCTGTAAGAGACATTAACATGTCAGGAAAAATCTTCACAGGAAATGCCTTTAAAAAACCCAACAGCGATCTCTGAGGACAACATGGAAGACACAGCAGCCTGAAGAAACATGAAAAAGAGCACTACTCAAAACAGGCATCAAAATCTTGGTCAGGAAAAGCTTGCATGGCTTCCCACATTTACTTTAAAAAAAATAATAAACGTAACATTTTCAAACTATGAATTATCAAGTTAAAATGTTGCCTTACTTTTTGAATAAGACTTACTCTTAGGAAGGTCAGAAAACGGTTTCCTAAGATTTTGTTTGGAAGACTAGGTTGTACTCAGATTATATATTTAATGGTCAACTTTACAAGCTGCACATATGCAGTCTCTTAAACTTGAAATAAAGTGAATAAATCAACAACTCAGTAAGAAGGCTTTTACAGGCCACAAAATAATGTAACTTTCAGTGAGAAGGCAAACATAAATCTAAACAGCTGTATATGTAAGAGAAAACAAACGCTGGGCTTCTTCAGAAGTATTTTAAAGTGTTCAAGTTGTTAAAGTCGTGTTAAAGACTTGTATCTCCAGTACATAATTTCAATTGAAACAAGACTGAGGGAGACATGCAAAAAGCAAATCATTCACATCACCTAAATTTTCAAAAAGATTAGGACTCAAACATATGGAATTTAAAATATCAAAAAAACCTTAGTGTAAGCCATTTTCGCTTCCAAAATTCATTTCTTCACAATAACCAGATTCCTCTTAGTGTAAAATGTGGAAAAGTGTTACAAGCAGTGCAAAAGCCTCAAAAGGAGTAAAACTTAATAAGGAATCAAAAAATATATGATAGTAAATATTTGGATCCCCTAACTCAAGATGGATTTTGGAATACCACAAATCCAAGGACTTGAACAGTTTCCCAGTTGTTTTTGGTAATACAAACCTACCCCACTTAGAACAGTCCTCAGCAAAAAAAAAAACCAAACAATCACAAGCACTTTCTGGATAATTCTTCATCTATTTCAAAATTAAACACGTTACTGAATGGTAATTTATATTAATTTGTCTCCAATTTGTACTGAAGAAACCATAAGGAGGTAAGAAAAATGCAATATACTGAAATAGAATTAATTTTTCATCTGCTTCCTATGAAAAACATACAACTAAAATACTTAAAGAGGACAAAAACTTAACTGCTTATGAAACTACTACACCTCCTTCTGCAATGCCTTGTTTTTCAGAGATAAAGAATAAAACCAGAAGCAGCGGCCAGTCCTGACTGAAACATCCATGGTCCCCATGTGAAATACATTTTATCACAGCTTTTTAGCTACATCTTTCTGCATCATTTTTTTCCCAGAAAACTTCACAGCTCTTGCTGCAGACACCAGTTCACACAGGACACATATTCTGTTGGTTGCATTTTACCCTAACAAGAACAGGAACTGGTCCTGCATTTGATATTCTCTTCATACATGACACACTCTTCACGAGGGCCACCTGAGAATACCATAACAAAATAGCTGCAATTTAGTGAAAAAAAAAATAAAAAATTGAGGACATCATTCTATAAAACAACTCCCCTCCACTGAAGTTAATTTTTCCACAGGATTATAGGCTCTCTTTTTGTATGCCTGTTTCTAAAACTCCCCAGTGGTTTATTTAAATTAAGATACCCATGATATTTTTAGTATTAGTGACTTATCTCTCACTAGAAAAGTAAGATTTGGGAAATCATATAATACATTTTGTGCTATTAGAAAAAACACACACATAACTGAACTAAAACAGTAATGTAGCATGTGCTCACAAGGTGTCAGAACCACTGGGTGTGTGCCTACCATTTCATCTGCCAGGATGCCATTGATGCCATTTTCATACAAAGAGATGAGCCAGTTTAAACCTCGAACTTGATAATCACGCAGTTTTCCCCATTTGACATCTAAAAGACACCAAGGATTAGAATAAAAGATCTGTAAAAAATTACCAAAGGACTTCATCATCCCTTTCCAGCTAATTGACACCAAACATACAAGCTACAGAACAAAATCAAGTAGTAAATTTCATGCTGGAGCTTTGAAGGACAATGTATACTGGATACAGTTGCCCTAGCAGTTCTGTTTTCTGTAAGAACCCAAAATGGGTACAAATCCTAATTGTATCATAACTCGCCACATCAGAACACAGTTGAAAATCAAAATAACAAATCACTGGATTTTCTGTTAAATGAGCTGGAAGCAGTTATCATTACATTGTTTTTTTACATTGATTTACATTGTATCACAAGATAAGTCAACTTAAGTAAAATCTATAAAATGACAGATTTTAAAGCAGATAGCTCTTAACCCATAATTAAAGCATAGCAACTGGATATGTAAAGGGAAGAAGGGGAGAGGGAAACAAAAAAGAGGAAACACACATGATGGAGATTCTTCAAATCGAGTGCAGACATTAGTTGTTTTGGAGCTTTCTGTTAACAGCTCCTCATCTTCCTCCTGTTCTGTTCTACGATGGCGGTAGCTGAAAGAGTGCAAGAAAATTAATTAGTTTCTGGCTACACTGAAAAGACATAAAGCTATCCCACAATAAAATCTAACATCACAGCAGTACAGAATATGAATGCCCAAAAAAGCTTCTAGCAAGCTTCTTTGAAAGAACAAGTGTTTAGCTGATTAACTGAAACACTTTTGTTTGATTTTTTAGAACCACTAGCTTTGCAATAAGGTGACCACATGATCAGTAGGCTCAAATATTATAGAAAGGTGACTAGGAAGGGATACTGGTGTGCAGTTGAAAAATTCCCAAAACACACACCAAAACATCAGCAAGTTTAACTTTTACTTCTAATGTACAATAAAATACATAATTACAGTACAAGGTGGTCTACATGACATTACTCACTCGCCAACAGACAGTAAATTTTGTTTCTCATCCTTCTTTATTCGTGGACGTCCAGGCTTCATTTTCAAAGGTGAAGTTGGAGTTTTCTGAGCAGCGGGCTGAATGAAATGAGCAAAAAGCTCCGTCTGCTTCAACAGATATTCAAATCTGTTTGCTCTGTCTGTTTGCTGTTGACCAGAATAAGTTAGAGGGACAAGTGTGAGATGTGTATTTGTATTAATTCAAAAGAAAAAGCTACCACCAAAATTACAAGACAGACCTGCACTAAGACCACAACTGCTTTGGCATAACGACTGCATCAGTGTCACCAGACATGGCCAGAATCCCCTTAACAGCCACCTCCTCTCAAAAACAGCTGGCATGAGAGGGGACAAAGTGAGCAAAAGAGCCCACAGCTAGAAGCCAGAACAACTACTTCAGCAGTACAGACTTGTCTGTACTTGTCCACCTGCACCCTTTGATATGAGTTGCTGCTTCTGCTGTGCAGAAAAGATTACAGGAGACAATATTAGCATCGGAAAGGCTCAGATCCTTTTGAGACGGGTTTCATCTGGAGCAATGTATGCTCCAAACTTCTGCAAGATCAATGCCAACTCTTTGAGTGTGCTTTTCTTTACAGCAAGCAGTTCCTGCACTACGTAAAAGATGGGAAGACAAAGGGTTAAAGGGTTAAAGAAAGAGACCAAGAAAGCAATAATGTATGTACCACAGAAGAGTCAGGCTCACTCTAAAAACAATTTAAACTTGATTGACACAGCTCCAATTCACATCCACTGAATTAAAGCTTTTTTTCTGTTTACTCCACAACAGTTTCTGCTTCAAACTAGGTCAGATCTTACTACTACTCAAATTGCTGATCCATAGTACTGCTCCACAGGTTATATTATATGAAAGAGAAGAGACAAGGAGCTCACTGCTAAAGTTTCCTCATTCTAAAATCTTTGTGAGGAATCTTCTGCAAGTTCTGCCACAGCACACGTCACCACAACTCATTTTCATTGCACTTAAGGGTATTCCTGTAAGAGACTAACAAAAATCTTCATCTTTTAGACAGGACACAGACGGGAACAGTCTGTACTCTGCAACCCTGAGATAGCCCTCTACCAATTGAGAAACTTTTCCTGTTTTCTTTTTACACTGCATCTTTGGACTAGTGCAAGAGTGAAACAGAATACTCCTTGTGATTGTGCCTGTCCAGAGACTAGAAGAGACAACTCCAACTTCACTTCCTTCAGTTAGCCAGGAAGTAGCACAAAGAAATTAGCAGAAGACTGGGTTATTTTCAGTGTCAAGAAGCAACAACACAGGAAGCAGCAAATTCTGAGAACTAGTTTCACTTTCCTATGAGGTGAAATTCCTATGAAGAAATTCCAAATCATGGACACCAGAATCACGAATAGGAAGGAAAGAAAATAGGGAAGAACAGAGATAAAAAAGGCAAGAAGATGGTGAGAAGAGGATGGTGCCATCCTTTAGATTTAGGATACTGTAAGAACTAAAAAATAAGGAAAATATTCATTTTCCTGGTATCCAACCCAAAAAGTAGAGTCATTCATCTTCAAAAGGTCAAGGACTTTAATTAGAGCTTTTAAAAAACAAATTAAATTTTAGTCAAAGATAACAAAATTCCTCTCAGTAGACAAAGTGAAAGAGCTGAAAAGTTGGACTAAGTTTAGAGACAGTACTTGCTCTAAACACAGAACTCTTCCTCATACTCCTATGAATTCTGAAAGACAACTTTCACTTACTTTGACCCACAGGCTGTACTGTTTGAAAGAATCAGCTTGTTGTGAAGTCCTCCTACTAAAGTATATTATTGTGGTGCCTACTCCAAGCCCTATGACAAACCCTTACTGCTTCTCTCCACAGACATAAATGAATATACATTCCCAACAAAGGACTGCTACTCCTGCAGTATAAAAATAAGTCTGGAACATGAAAGCAATATAAAAAATGCCCAGAATTTCAACTGATTCCATATATCAAGAAAGTAAGGTAGGTGCCATTTAAATACTTATGAATGCTCTCCAAGAAAATCCTTCTATTTCTGACTGAGAAAGGAAATGCTCAGCTCTTCATAATCTCCCTTGCCTACAACGGACATGATGGACAACTCCACAGATAACATCAAAAGCAACTGGACTACATTTTTTCCCCTAAGACATTTGAGTGTTTCATACTGTATCATTCTTACAAATGTAGAGCACCTCAGAGCTGCTAGGACCACAGATCCTAGAAATAGCAGAACACATTAACAGTTAATCCCACAAATCACTACAATGGGAATGCTGAAAGAGAAGAGGATCAGAGAACAAAAAGTTATGAAGGACCTGAGGTTTCAAGTTAGTTAAATATTTTTGAGTAACTTGACAAAGATTTCTAAATCCCAGGAAGAGATTTCAAACAAGTAGAAAACTCAGTCTATTTTAAGCAGTTCCATTAACTACTGGGTTGCTGCACACAGACTCAAATAATACATACCATTTTTTCTTCGTAGGTAGGATCCGCTTCCTGGATTTCTTTTTGCTTTCCTGGTGATGCATCATCAAAAGATTCCTGAGATGAAAAAGATTTAGAAAAAAGTTATTTTATGAACAAGGGAAGATACACATGTGAAGGCTTGTTTCAAATTACCATCTATCTAAATCAGATGGCACAGCCACCTTTTTCTGCTTTGATACAATCAGCTTCCTATTACTTACCATAAAATCACCCAGAGATGGATCCCTGCCAGAGGGTGAGAGATAATGCTAGATCTCTGTAACCTGAATTAGCTCCACCATTAAAGCATCACATCAATATGAATGAGACAACCAGCTGTGGCCTGGGAGCTCAGCATGTAATTTCTAAGGTGCCAAGCCAAAACCCCCTTAAAGCTGGCTCTGGAGAGCTCTCTGAAAGAATCAGCTGCAGTCCTAAAAGAAGATTAGTTTCAAGGTCTTTTCCTTTCTCCAGATTACTCCAATCCCTGATCACTCCATACTGGGAGAATAAGTCTAAGCGAAGACCCAGATTGCAGTTTTGTCCCACAAACAGAGTAGGAATTTAGGCAAAACACACCTTCCCCCCATTTAGTTTACCAAATCAGATACTTGCTGTCATCACCAACTATGAACAGGAAAAAAGAAAAAAAGTTGGTTGGGAGGGGGCAGTCCTCATCTCTTTCTGTCAAGTCCCTGACATGCTGCCTTCAATTATTCTTCAGATTAGGGCTTTTTTATCGTTGTCCCTCCTATTATTAGTTAAATTCTTCCCCATCACCTCCCACGGGTAACTCCATGCACTGATCTGACCCTGGTAAAGCACGCTTGGGGATTATGTTAGAAAATAATTCTTGAAAGGGTGAGAGGATATGCTTTCAAAAAACATTATTCATTATTATAATTTCATTATTAACCATCTGTTTCATCGTACCAAGTAAGAACAGAGCTGAATTCAGTCTTCACTTTCTGGTCCACATAGAACAAAGAAACAGGAAAGTGAGAAACAACCTGAGACAAAGGCGGGCTCGAAACACGGGATGCTTGTGGGCGGGCGTTTCCTCACAGAACTGGCAGGTGAGGCATGTGGAAACAGAAAAATCCTACCACAAATGTTTCATTAACCAGCCAAAATTTAAAAAGGAGAACATGAAAAGCTACAGCAAAAGACCTTCTAAACTTGTACCAAAATCTTCTTACTAGTTTTCCACTGTATTTTGTCAACACCCACCTACTGGTGAGCATAAAAGTGAACTTCTGCATAAATTTCTCCTGAAACCCCCTAAACTGAAGACATAGAGCAGAGCTGGGCTCTGCTGGGCTGTGTCAGATGGTTTGTCTCTGGTTTGTTTCTGGTTAGTGAAGTCAACTTGAAATAATAGTGGGTCACAATTAGTGAAAATACATGCAAACATTTCTTCCATGTGAACAGAAAGGGGCCTTGAAAAAGACTAAGAAAGGAGAGAAGAAGTTACAATTTCATGTCAGAAACAAGTATGAGAAAAAATGAGGAAAAGAGAAAACTTAGGAATATTTAATAGGCATAGCTGACAAAGAGAAAAGCAGGCTTCAGCTGAGGCTGAAGCTAAACTGGTGCAGCACCTGATCTCCTCTTCTCTCACAAAGATGGCAAAACATCTTAATTTGTCTGGAGAGCAGGAAAGTTGTCTCTCCAATAACTGAGAAGTTATTTCAACGAAGAAATCATTTCAAGCAAGGTAATCCCTTTCCCACGCAAAAATGATTTTAAACTAAAGAAGGGTAGGTTTAGGTTAGACATTAGGAAACAGTTCTTCACCATGAGGGTGGTAAGGCACTGGAACAGGCTGTACAGAGAGATGGTGGAGTCCCATCCCAGGCTTGATGAGGCTCTGAGCAACCTGATCTAGTGCAGGAGGTCCCTGATTACTCCACGGTGGCTGGACTAGAGGTCCCTTTCAATCCAATGATTCTATGACTCGCTTGGCAATCCTGGAGAGAGCCCTGGTACATGGGGGGGGCTCAAGAGCACACATTTCACAGCGTCCATCTGCTTTTCCCCGGCCCGAAGTGCCCTATTTTTGCAGGCTAGAGCAGGACTCATTACCCAGAGTACTTTGGCGACTCGCTCATTCGCGAAATATGGCATTTGCAAATTTATTTAGATGAAGTAGGTTGGACTGGGCGTCATGACTCAAGAGTGCCAAACTGCCAGCGCTGAGAGCAAGACCGACCAGTTCCCTCCTATCGTTACAGAAACGTTGCTGCTGCTATTAACAACTGCATCTCCAGGCAATCACTGAAGCCCCCTGAAATTTCTGAATAAGCAACTGCTCCCGAAAGAAACGAGCACTCCCTTCCCCCCCCACCCATCCCACGAACAAAAAAGTTTCGAAGATGTTTAGCAAAGAGAAAATGGTAGTGGCTTTATCGCCGAACAGGAAGCACCAACGATGGGACGGCTTTCCAGGAAGGAAGGAGTGAGCGGCTGCCAGAAGCTGGGAACGCGCCCGGCGATATCGCTGGGGGAATGCTGGGGGGCGGAAGGACACCGAACACCTCTCCACAGCGGGAAGAGCACGCGAGAGAAGCTCCCCCTGCCCACCCATAATTCCGCTTCAAAGCGGATAAATAAACGAAGCGATCCGGCGGCGAGGCCTCCCTATGCACCCGAAGGGGAACACGGCTCCCAGGGCCTGTGTGCGGCACGGCGGGGGGGCAGCGAATCGGGC